>CAJVPK010000943.1:0-18295 GCA_910592015.1 Diversispora eburnea | reverse complement strand
TTCATTTACCAGTACCAAAGTGTTCGTAGTTTCACCAAAAATGAAGAGAAAACATTCTAGTGGTACCTGAAATCAGCTGAAAGAGGAAGCGGCAATGGACAATTAAATCTTGGATATTGTTATGACAATGGGATTGGAACCATAAGAAGGACCCGAGATTATAAGAAAAATATTCCAGTGGCACCTGAAATCAACTGAAGTAGGAAGCAGTAATGAACAATTAAATCTTGGATATTGTTATGACAATGGGATTGGAAACCTTCATTTACCAGTGCCAAAGTGTTCGTAGTTTCACCAAAGATGAAGGGAAAGCATTCTAGTGATACCTGAAATCAGCTGAAGGAAGAAGCAGTGATGAATTAAATTAAATCTTGGATATTGTTATGACAATGGGATCGAAACCATCAGAAAGATTCCTGGGATTATTTTCAAAAAAAAAAAGCAAGACAAAAAGTAAACTTAAATTATCAAGTAAGTATTTTAAAAATTACATGCGGAAAAGGGATTTTACATTTATTTTCTTTGTTTATATGTGGTAGTTATTTTTAAATTAAGTATTTATTGTAATGATAATAATAATTAATAAAAGCCACAAGATTTAAAATATTCTTTGTAATGGGTCATAATTTTAATTTGATTATTCGCTGTTTAATAAAAATAAAAGATTATTATTCGCGTGTATTTTTACAAAATTTTTTTTATTGTAATTGTTGTCTTTCCGTTTTTCTTAACTTTTGATTTCATAATTCAAGACAAATATTAACTTTTATTCTTTTTCACATTGTGAATAAAAAGGATATTAGAATAGATAAATATTGCAGGACAGTCATGTATTACTAACTCTATTTTAAGTTTATTTTTTAATATTTTAGATTGATAATCACGCGAATCGCGTTAAAATTGGGAAAGTTATATTTCTTTATAATATATATTTAAACAAAAAGATTGTATTTGTATTTGTATTTCAAATGTTTAAAATATTTAAATAAATAAATATTTCAAAAGTTAGATTTTATATAAAAAAAAAAATTTATTATGATTGATAAAAATTAAAAATTAATCCTTACAAATTTTATTTAAACACTAATTATTTTTTGGAACGTAAATTTAAATCATAAATATCCTTATAAATTACATAATAGAAACTTTCTATTTGCCCAGTTATTTTATCCCACAAAGAAAAGGTGGAGGTAGAAAAAATTTAACCAATAATAAACACGACTGAACATATACAAAATTGAAGAAACCATTAAAAAAAAGAATCCTGATCAGCAACACCTTCCGGCAGATTTATTACTCTCATCAGGTGATAAAGATACTTGAATAGTTTCTCCGGCAGTCGGCCTGGCGACATCTCCGCCAGTGTTTTCCAAAGCTTTATTGGAAACAATGCGGTATATTTCTGATGATGATAATGATGGTTCAAAATTATTTAAAAAAATTATAATTATTATTAGTAAGGTTAAAGAAAAAATAACAATAATAATAATATTATTATTAACTTAAAAATTAAATATTCACCGGTTAAGATATTCTGAAAAGCAAGCTCTACATTGCTTGCATCCAATGCGGAAGTTTCAATGAAGGATAAATTATTTTCCGCTGTAAGAAAATCAAGGAAAATAAAATTCAAATTTACATTTCCAAAAAAAATATATAAATATAAAAGAAAGAATAAATACCAGCAAATTGTTTAGCTTCTTCAGTGGGTACTGCTCGCAAATGTCTTAAATCACTCTTATTTCCTACTAACATAATTACAATATTGCTATCTGCATGATCTCTCAATTCTTTCAACCAACGATTGACATTTTCGTAAGTCAAATGCTTAGCAATATCATAGACAAGTAATGCACCAACTGCACCACGATAATAACTAAAATGAAAGAATTCAATTATATCAGATATATAAATATTTTGAATTTATTTAAATCTATTCAAATTCATTCATTCGAATTTATTAAGGATAATTTTTTTTTTGGATTACTTACGCGCTTGTTATGGCTCTATAACGTTCTTGACCGGCTTTTAATAAAAAAAATAAAAAACAAAAGATTATATATTTATGTTATAATGGGTGTATGCGTGATAGAAGAGAAAAATTTTTATATGAATATTCATAAAATTTACCAGTATCCCAAATTTGTGCCTTGATGGTTTTACCATCTACTTGAATACTTCTGGTAGCGAACTCGACACCAATGGTCGATTTAGATTCCAAATTAAATTCATTACGCGTAAAACGTGAAAGAAGATTGGATTTACCAACCCCAGAATCTCCAATTAAAACAACTAATATAAGACAAAAAAAAAAAAAAAAAGCAGTTTAAAAGATTATTCTTCATCTGTATACATAAAAAGTTGATAGTTGTGAACGCGCTCATCACAACTGTGGAAAATTATTCGAAATAAAACACTTTACAAATATAACTGGTTAAAAATATGAACTAATAGAATTGAATTTTTACACGGATGACAGAATATTATTATTTAGGAACAATACAAAAAAAAATTAAACATTACAACATTTACACACAATAATTAGAGATAAAATGTACCTTTGAAAAGATAATCATATTCATCGTCTTTACTCATCTTTAAATTTAAATATAAGAATGCTATAAGGCTTCGAGAACGTTCAAAACTTTAGCCTGAGCTAAAAAAAACATGAGCTTTGAATTTTTGTGATGAATTTATAATGACGAGTCAATTGTGTAGGAATTTTGTAGCACCGTAAGTGGTGATACCAACAAGGCACAATAGTAATAATATATAATAGTGTCACAGTTTATGTAACAATATCTTTGAATATATCTTAAATATCTACAATTAGTGATCAGATTTGTATCGAGAAAAAAAAAATACTTTTTTTTATATGCAACAGTAATTCATGCAGTTTAATTTATTAGTCAAACATAATGATAACATTTTAAACTAACATTTTGATAACCAATTTATTCTTTATCTTAAGTATTTGAACTTTTATATGTATTCTATTTTGTGTGTATTCTATTTTAATATAATTTAATTAATTAAATTAATAAAGATAATTGAATTAATCTTATATTAATCTTATTTATCTGTATTTTTGTTGTTTCTTCTTTAACTAAAAATAGATAAAATAAAATAAATGAAATAATAAATAAAGATAAAATAAATAAAATAAAAATCAATGTGATACCGCCTTCTTCAATGGGTCTTTCAATTACTTTACTATCACGATGGAATGTTTTCTCCAAACGTAAGCATTTATTTACCTAATTTCTTTTTCTTTAGAATATAAAACTATATCTTTCATTTATATATATATATATATACGGCGTGTCAGGTTTATCGGGACGTTCCAACTATTAATAGCCTCACGAAGTTTGTCAATTTTCAGGAAAAAAGTGGAGCGAAATTATAGGTAATAAGTATTTGATGCTTAAATATTATCTTAATTATTAACTTCTTTTTTAATTCTCGAATGCTTTGTATATATTTATATTTTTATGTTTATGATAGCCTGTACACCCCCCGAAAGATCTGCAAAAAGAAGCGCAAAATTGTTCTTCGTAAAAATTGTGATCTTTGAGACAAATAAATTATTCAACAAATAATTCTAATGATCCTATTAATGAACCAAAGTGGATGAAGGTCATAATTTATTAATGATCACCGACAGTTTGTTAGGGACAATGGATTATCCGAAGTTCATATTTTTTCATGAAAAAGCGACATTATATAGAATGGCAGCTGGTTTCGGAGAGAGTATTATTAAGAATCATCCATTTTTAGATGGGAATAAGAGAGCTGGACATTTGGCAATTTCTACATTTTTACTTCTTAATGGTTATGATTTAATAAATGCGAATAAAAAGTCCAGTAATATTAATATAGATATGTTAGAATTTTGGATTGCTAAATAATGTAAATCCTTTTGAATAAAATTCTTCAACTCATATGTTCTTATATGTTTGTAATAATAATAATTGTATCGGTTAAAAATAATGTAAAAAAATAATTTTTATTATAATCTTAAAAACAGTAGTGCTATTGAACATAATGAACATATAAATCAAAAATTCTTTAATTAATTTCAAACTATAAATTAGTAATTGATAATTAATATAATTAATAATTGATTAAATCTTTAAAATGGTTATTAAATGTTAGTTATTTTTAAATATGTGAAGTATTTAATATATATATATATATATATATATTGTATTTGTATTCTGTCCTCCTGTATTCAATTAATTCATAACTGTTTCAATTGTGATATAATAATTACATTTGTTTTTTGTTTTTTTTTTTGTTAAAAATTTTCCTCCAATTATTTTACCAAGAAATATTTGTATGTGAAATTTTTAAGTTCGGGGAAGTTAAATATGGTATAATAGAAATTTGAAAAATGATTGAAAAAGACACTCAAAAAATTTTTTTCTGTAACTGCGGTTGAAGCTATAATAAATAAAAACATCGAAAAGAAAGAACTTAATTTTCTTAATTATTGATAAATTAATTAAAATTAGGTAAAAAAAAAACCCCCCTTCTACTCAATGAAACAAAGACGCTTTAGCGCCTTTCCTCGCATCCAACTTTCTTATAGTGCGTTATCTTTTTTTCTTTTTTTTTTTTTTCTGAGATCAATGTAATTTCTGAATATAATAAAATAAAATATATCGTATATAATTACAGTATTAAACATTTTGGTCTTTTTCTCGGCTTTTTAATATCTCGTCCACCTTCTCTATTCGACCGTATCATTCTAACCACTGTGTAAAATGCTCGTTCCACATTTACGCATGTTTTCGCAGAACTTTCAATAAATTCACATTTAAGTTTCCTTGCCATATTCATGCCTTCTTCTCGAGAGACTTCGCGTTCGGTAATTTTATCACATTTGTTACCAACAAGCATTAATGGAACAGATTCAGTGTCCTTAACACGTGTGATTTGATCGCGAAATCGTTCTACTCGTTCGAAAGTTGATCGTGAAGATATAGAATAGACAAGGAGAAAACCTTCTCCATCCCTATATTATATTAAATTTCATATTAAATTTCATATAAAATTTCACACTAAATTTCATATTAAATTTCGTATATTAAATGTCAATAACGGAATCTGGACTAAATTTTGGTTAGATGATGACTAGTCATCGAGGTCATATGATGTCACTTGCCCGATAGGTAATGCTATAATAGTTTTCTAGATTTAAGATTCAATTAAATAAAAATTTTACCTAATCCATTGATCACGAAGTGCCGTGTATTCCTCTAACAAATTTATATAATATAATTAACTAATAAATATATGTACAAAAAAAAAAAATAGGAAACTAGAAAACAACACAATTATGGACTTGCGAACTTTAATCTTATATTTTAATATTGGTAAATGCTCGGAAATAGCAAAGTTACCGATTTAAAGAGTGATACATTGAGATAGTATTATAAAATAATTATTAAGTTTTCTGCAAGTACTTGTAAAATACCTTGTCCGGCTGTATCCAAAACTTCCAGCACACAAGGTTGATCATCAATTACTACTTGCTTTCGATATGAATCTTCAATCGTTGGATCATACGTCTATAAATATTCCATTTTAAAAATAAATATTAAATTTTATTATTTTTAATCAAATTTCATTAAATTTAATTGTTATTTTTATTATTATTTAATAATTTTTTTTTTTTGATAATTATCACACGCACCTCTATCAAATTATATTATTCAATAAATTCAAAAAATTAAATATAATAAATGTTAATATTAATTTTCAAGAAAATAATAATCAGTAAAAAAAAAATTCTGTATCTATTTATTATACCTACCAACAAAGTGGTTCAAGCACAACTACAATAAACATGAAATTGTAAAAATTAATATTTGAAAGTAAAATAAAAAAAAATAAAAAATACCAAAATATTCTAAAACCTGAATTGTCAGAGCAGTCTAAAGTACAAAAGAAAAGGAGTCAGTGACCTTAGAATTATAAAAAGATTGTTCACAGAGGTACAATAAATTACACATCAAGTTCTTTATACCTTTCCAACGCCACCATCCCCAAGAACTACTAATTTATATAGCATCATCTTGACAAGTATGTATTATGGTTAAAAGGAGATGACTTTAATGAGGATAAATGATTGATTAGAGAAGTCTTTTGAACTTTATTGCGTGCTTGTCTCGAGAGTTGACACGTTACAGGTACAGAGTTGAATTACAGTCATGTGAATATATATATAAACCTATTGCGTAAATATATTGCAAAATTCATTGTAATACAATAATGTTAATTTTTCCCCCGTTTTTTTTTAAATAAGATGGAAGGGTAAATTTATTTTAATAATAAATCAAAATAATTTTTTCAAGTGGGATTAAAAATGGAATTTATTAATTAATTAATTTTAATTTTTAATTTAAAATTTCTATGATCTTAGAGAATTCAAAGTTTTAGTAGCGACTGAAGAAACGGATATCTCATTCAAAGCAATTCAATATGCATTTGATCTCTGTTCAAAATTAAAAGCTTCATATACATTATCATTTATTTATATCGTAGCTTTAAATCCTGAAGCTAATGTTCCTTTCTTGTAAGTTTCCTTATTATAATTGATAGATTTTACAGTTGATCCGTATTTTTAATTAATTTTAATTGATCGAATTTAATTTTTAATTGATCGAAATTAATTTTAATTGATTGAATTTAATTTTAATTAATTGAATTTTTAATTAAATTATAGGCATAATTTAGATAGAGCCAGTAATCTTGATATTCTTATAGAAGCAAAAGAATCAGCTTCTAAAATAAAAGAATGTTTAAAAAAAAACGAAAGTATTTTTGTAAGTGTCTTTTTCTTTTTATTATTTTTATTTTATTTTTTTTTTATTTTATTAATTAAAAATTTGTATTTGAAATATTTTTGGAATTATTATTATTTAATGATAAAAAAAAAATAATAATGATAATAAACAGCCAGATGTGAGATACAAATTTATTGAACATCAAGATCACGGTTTGGTTGGAAAGATTTTAAAAGATTACATTGAAAATCAACAACCGGATTTAAATTTACTAATAGTTGGATCAAGAAATCTCGATGGCTTACAAAAGGTCCGTGAATCATTCCCAAGAATTTCTTCAGTACTTTCCGTACGTTTCTTTAATGTTTCAATTGACTTTCGAAAATTTGAAATTTTAAATTTAACAATTTTAACAATACTATATATTTTTATATAAATAAAATCTCGTGATTTTTTCACATAGATCGTGTTAAGTTCTACAAGTGATTATTTGGTTAAAAATGTTCGTTGCCCAGTAACAATAGTTAAGCACTAAAGATTTTTTTTTTATTATAAAAACAAAAAATATTTATAATTTTTTATTCTTCTTGTTTATTGTATTTATTGTATTCGTTGTATTTGTATTTTATTGTATTATTATTTCTGGTTATATTTATATATATGATTTCTCATTAAATCCATGTGATTTTCCGATTTATATCACACAAGAATTTTGTTAATTGGTAATTCGGTTAAGATCGGCAGTATTTATCGATCATTTTATAATAAAAGTTATTTAAACTATAATATTAACCGATTGAACTGCTGGTAAGGTATAGGGAGTTGTTGTCGTTAGTGGTGGTGATTCGTCTTATTCTTTTTCTTCCGAGTGTCATAATTCTCCGAGCTTAAAACATATAGTTCATGCGTAGATCCTATATTAAAAATATATTATTTTAAAAAATTGATTTTTTCAGCGTATATGAAATAAGAAAGTATCCTTTTATTTTTTAAAAAATTTTACTAAATAATATATGGTTATATCGTAACAATTTATATACGAGCTACAGATTCCAAACTATAATAAAATTTATATAAATTTAACCCAATTTTATATACATAACATTGCCGACTTAGGCTGATCACCAATTAATCTGTGTGATTGTGATTTCCCAATTTATATCACATAAAAAATTTTAATTTAATATCTAGGATTTTCATCAAAAAAAATTTTTTTTTTGTGAATAAGAAAAAAAAAAATCAAAGATGGTAATAAAAGTTATTAAAGCTTCAACTGTTATGTTCATTCTTTCGAACAAGAAAATTAAATAAAATTGGTTCAAAATAGGGTAAAGTTCACGGTTCGCTTGCTAGAGCAGGTAAAGTTAAATCTCAAACTCCAAAAGTTGAAAAGCAAGAAAAGAAAAAAAAGAAAACGGGTAGAGCCAAAAAACGAATTATTTATAATCGTCGGTTTGTTAACATAACCAGTTTCGGTGGCAAGCGAAGGGTATGTATTTTTTATCATGATTTCTAAATCATTGCATTTTCATGTTAACAAAATTTATATGGATCTCAATAATAATTGATATCATATTTTTTTAAAAAAAAAATAATTAGATGAATCCCGCACCAACATCAAGCGTACCTTAAAAAAAAAAACCAATCACCCATCCGTTCGCAATAAATTAAATAAATTAATAAATTTAAAAATGCTAAACAATTTTCAACAATAATTGCATCGCTTCTTAAGTAATGAATTCTTTGTAGAATCTATGTAAAAAAAAATAATTAATCACTAGCGCGTTTAATAATTTTGAAAAAAAAAGATGAAGCAAAGAAAAATATATTATTATTGTTGTATATTATACACTTAAGATTGCATTATTAGATTTTTCAACATTTTTTTGATTTTCTATTTTATTATTATTGAAAAGTATTAAAAGTTGTGAAAAAATATTCTTTATTACATTAAAAAGATAAAGTAAAAACTTTTTGTCACTAAGACTTGTGAAATACAAAAATACAAAAAATCCAATATTTCCAAATAATTTTATATTTTAGGATTTTTTTAAAAAAAAATTAATTCAAAATTCACTTTAAAACAATTAAAAGTTTAATAATAACAACCTTTTGCATTCAAATATTAAAAAAAAAAAAAAAAAAAAATTGCAAATGAAAAGATTCACATTAAATTTATACATCGTAAGTTTTACACTTGCAACCACTCAACCAGAAATCCTTGATATATTTTAATAGATAAAAGAGAATCAAAAAAAAAAAATTGTCAGCGTATTTCTTTTAAATATTTTTTAAAAAAAAAAAAATTCTTTAAATCTTTAAGCCTATAAAAAAAATTACGCTCAGACTAGTCATCAGGTAATGACGACACCCCAGCTTCTAAAAGTCCCACGGCTTGCATTAAAAGCCCAAGATTTGAACCCGCTATCTGTTCTACATGATATTCTTCTAACAATGATGATGTTTCATTTTCTCTTGAAGGTTCTGTATCATTATTGGTTGTTGTAATATCTGTTGATTGATTATAGAATGATGGTTGTTCATAAATTATTTGATTCGTATTATTTGATATAGGAAATGAATATATAAAACTAGGATCATAATTGATATTTCTATCGTCAAATTCTTGACTTGTTTGATCAAAATTTGTGATACACGGAAAATTATCTCCGTAATATTTAGGTTTTTCTTCAATTGACTTCTCCTCCCGAATCTTTCTCTGTCTCGCCTTTTCTTCTTCAATTAACCTTTGCCTTTCATTTTCTTCTTCAATTAACCTTTGCCTCTCCTTTTCTTCTTCGATTAACCTTTGCCTCTCTCTTTCTTCTTCAATTAACCTTTGCCTCTCTCTTTCTTCTTCAATTAACCTTTGCCTCTCCTTTTCCTCTTCGATCAATTTTCGCTTCCTTAGTCTCAGTCGTTCCTTTTCCTCCTCTTCCTCAAGTCTTTTTTGTTCTTCGTTCCATAACTTAACTTTGTTATAATCATCTAGCCAAGGATGATTTGGCTTATATTTGCAATTTTCAGTCAGTATTTCCTGGTAATCGCTATCCGATAATTCAGAACATTCCTCCCATAACCTAACCGCTTCCCCATCTTCATGACTTTTATCCACCCACCAAATATCTTCACGATGATGTTTTGCCCTTTCTCTATCTTCTTCAATTCTCTTTATTATATCGGTTTTCGGTAATTTTAATCTAGGTGGATAATTTTTCTCCCCTTTCCATTCCAATAAAAATTTTTCTGCATTTTCAATTACCGAAATTTCAATGTAATTCTTTTCTTTCCATGATTTTAAAACTTTTAATGTATTTATTAGGTTAAAGCAACCTTCATCTCTCTCACAGACGAGGTCAACGACAATCTTTTTTAAATCTCGTTGTATATATTCAAGATATTTAGTAAAGTCGGCTTTTTTTGATTTCGCACAGAGACTATCGAGGAAATAAAAGAGGTTCATTCTAGAAGCTATCGTCGCTTTTTGCATCACTTCCATTATACAACGATATAAGTCTTCGTAATACTTATTATGCCTTAAAGCAAAGGTTGTGCACGACTGAATAGATTGTTGACTAGCATTCACTTTTTTCAACACAGATATAAAGTACAAACGTGCATCGAAAGGATCCATGTCACCTGTAATATTAGAAGGTTGAGACATTTTGATATACTTTTACAGGTGAATTTTTTAAAGTTTATAAAGAGGAATATTTTTTAAAAAAAAAGTCGTCGCGAAATAGTTAAACATTTTTTCATTCAATACTAATTTTTATCATCGTTTCACATGACAGATACATTGGGGCGGTAAATAACTACTAGACAAAGAGCACCCCAAGATTCTAACGTGTCACCTTGTGTCATTTCCTCCTCCTCATCTGATACATATATCACTTGACGTACTGGTAAGGTCGGGGGTATAGTTGTGTAGTTGAGATAGGGTTAGACTGATGAAAATTTATCTAGATCTAAAAAAAAAAATGATTAAAAAAAGAAAAAAAACAAGCCACTATTATCTATGAGACGATTTATAATAAACCAACGTTTTAGACAACTTAACACTTTTTATAACTTTCATCGACAAATAGAAAACGTGCCTATACGAAATATAAGATTTTATCACATTTCACCAAGGGATCTATTTATTAATAAAGACAATGGACAATATTCAGTGAATCAAGCAAGAAAATTTTCTCAATCTAAAGGTAATCAATTTTGTTCACATTGAATTGTTACGAAGGTGAATTCTAAAACATTTAATTATTATTTTTTTTTTTAAAAAAAAAAAAAAATTAATTAATTAAATAGTAAATGAACATAAAGAAGTTGAACCGCCAAAAGAAGGGGAGGGGTAGGGTAAATTTATTTATTTATTTATTTATTTATTTTTTAGATATTTATTTATTTGAGATTTATTGAAATATTAATTTATTTGAAATATTAATTATAAATTATAGTGTAAAAATCAACTTTATTACTCGAGAAGGAGATAAAATATCAATAATGGCAAATGAAGGAGATAGTATTATGGATATAACACAGGCTCATAATATTGACCTTGAATGTTTGTATTATAGTTAATAATCATAAAAAAAAGAACCTGTAATATGCACATATATATATATATATATAATTTGAATTATCATTTTTTTTTTCAATTAGGTGCATGCGAAGGGTCACTTGCATGTTCTACTTGTCATGTAATAGTTGAACCTAAATATTATAAAAAATTAGAAGAACCATCAGATGAAGAGAATGATATGTTAGATTTAGCATTTGGATTAACTGAAACGTGAGAGCATTGTTTCATTTTATTAAAAAAAAATATTTTTTTTTATTTAAAAATTTTTCCAGAAATAATTTTTTCTTTAATTAATAATTTAAATAGTTCTCGCTTAGGATGTCAAATTGTTATGAGAAAAGATTTAGATGATATAACGGTCACCATACCTTCTGCTACAAGGAATGTTCAATTTAAAGGTATATAAAAATATTTATTATATATGATATATGCTCTATTAACCTATTTACTTTTTTTTTTTTTTTTTTTCATAGATCTTAAATAACTTGCTGTCGTTTTGAGGATTTCCGATAATTAAATTAAAATAAATTCAAAATAATTCAATAATTTCAAATAATAATTTAAATAATTTAAATAATTTCAATAATTCATTAATTTAAAATAACTTAAATAATTTAAATATTTATCAACTTGCATTCAAATAAAATAAAATTCTCAATTGTATAACAATTAAATGGTATATCATGTATAATCCGTAGAAAGTTCCAAATCTTCAATTTCAATTTTAACAATATGCTTCCCTGGTATCATAATTAATCCAACAAATCTCTTCTCAGCTGTTAAATAAAATAAAATTTAATTTAGTATTAATAATATTAATAGTATGAATAAAGAAATCCAAACCTTTAAATTTCATACAAACCTTCACGATATTCTTCAGTTTGAGCTAGAATTATATTTTTGTATTTATCTATACACATAAAGGTACCGAAAAATAACCGACTGTCTGAAACTGTTATACGAGATCTTAAATTTAAATAGGAACGTAGTTGTCGAATTTTAGGTGTGTCAGTCATTATTTTGAAATTTTTTTCTGCAAAGAAAAAAAAAGCATTTAGTCAAATTTCATTTTTATTGGTTACAGATCTACTGATAAATTTTAGAATAATAACAACAATACTATAATAACCATCAATTTTCAATGTTTAGTTAATCTTTGGTTTGTCATTTTCAAGAAGTGCAGATATTAGGGCATCACCTTTTTAGGCTAAGTCATAAATATTTTTTACCTGGAACTCGGATAGCACCTATTAATATGTTCGTCATTATCTAGGATAGTTAGAATAATGGTTAGGTAAAGAATTATAGAATTATCATAAAAAAAGTACAAAAATAGTAATTATACTTAATTCATGAATAAAATAGAGGAATTTGTTTTTCATAATCCAGGAAGAAATTGAAGAAAGTAATAAAATGATCTTTAATTAATTAATTACATTTAGTTTAACATATCATTTTATATCATTTTTTGTTTTGAGAAATTCTTTACTTTTTTTGATATTTCTATAAAAATGTAAAAATGTAATAATTTAATGGTTTATGATTTAAATAGTGTAGTGACAATATTATTTAACATTAAAATAACTTGTTTCTTTTAAGAATTTACATTTATATTGAACTTCCTTTGTTGTTTACCAAATTATTAATAATATACAAAATGAATAAAACTGATATTTTCGTTACTTGTTTTTTCATGAAGAAAATAATTCCAAAATTAAAAAGATATATAAAATGGTATTACTAATACATAGACCCAAATTTAAAACTATTCTCTATCTGTACCTATAAATCTTTCTTTCTCTCTTTCCTTCTTTCTTTTATTTTATTTAACAATGGAGTGTACTATAATTCTTCTTGACTGTCATCCAAATACACAAGTTTCTTGTGTTCCGGAACCCACGGATTCCAGTAAGTTTCACTTTAAATCCATGATCTAATTTTATATGTTAATGATAAAGAAATGAAATTCCCTTTTTTTTTTTTTTTTTTTACATTGCTCGGCTCAAATCATAAAATAATATAGCAATTGTTCCACCATGTCCTTTATGGTCTTGTTTTGTGGAAGCTACGCTGGAATATTGTCGCGTTGTGTTTGACCTTTTCGATGCTGGTAGTAAAGCACCACCGGTAAGAATTTTAAAAAATATCTTTATAATTATGATTATTTATTATTAAATTTTTTTACAATGAATTTTTGTCAGACAGATATCCGTTCATGTTGCTGGTGTTCCTTTAGAACGTAGCATACTTAACAATTGGAATGAACAAAATTTGAAACAGGTTCAAATATTTTTATTATTTATTTATTTATTATTATAATTTATAATAAAATTGTTTTCTAATCTTTATCTAATGATTATTTAAAGATTGCCGAAAAATTTACCTTCATTTCACCGCACTCTGTTTCACCTTCACCTATGAGAATGCAACATGCATTGGAAAATTCTTTAAAATCTTTAGACTTGTATGAAGCAGAAGTATCATTCAATGTGAGAATAGTATTAATTTTAATGGCAAAAGGTGGTGAAAAACAGTTTAGGTATATAGGATAAAAATCTTTCACTATTTTTTCTAGTATTTCGAGTAATTAATTCAAAAATAATTCCATTACATTTAAAGTTATCGAGAAACAGAAGATCAAAAACAAAGCGATATTCGTAATATGTTGCGTGACATTATCTCACATCGTGATTTTTGGACAAAAAATAATTTTTCGTATGTTTTCAGAATGTCAAATTTAACAAAATATTCAAATATTTAGTCTTGTTAAAATATTAATTTTGTTGAAATTAGTAAATTATTGAAATGTCATTTTGATATTTTACGTGTTTTTCCATCTTGCGAATCAATACCTCAAGATGTTCCATATACCAAGGTAAATAATAATTAATTGCTTATATAAATTGATATTTTAATTTATTTTATATTTATTTTATTTATTTTATATTTATTTTATATTTATTTTATATTTATTTTATATTTATTTATTTTTTTTTTTTATTGAAAATTTCAATTATAAATAGTTACCTATTTCAAATATATGGACAACATTCTCGGCGACCGTTTATAATGTCCTTCCTCAACGAAAATGTCTCACTCGTTCCATGTTACATTTGGTTCAATTACATCGTCAATTGAATACTTTAAAATTATTGGAAGTTCCTATGAAGGTTTTTATAATTTCCTTTTTCTTTTTCTTTTTCTTTTTTGTTTTTTTTTTGTTTTAATATATATACATATATATATATTTATGATTTTATTTCGTTTCCATCAAAGAGAAGTGATAATACAAAGACTACATTCGAAATCGAATTGTTATATCCAGCAGATAATCATCTGCCTCATAGCAATCCTATAAAATCAAAAAGATCCCGCATATTTGAACCAGATCATTTGAAAGAACGACAAACTGTAGTAAAATGGGTTAAAGCAAAGCTTTATGGATTAGGTAAATATATATTTTTATTTTTATATATTTTTATATTCTCTTTTATCTATTTTTATATTATCTTTTATATTTCATATTCTCTTTTATATTTTTTATTTGGTCAATATTCATCAAATTTATCTATCAAAATAGATGAGACTGTTACTCGATGTACTCATTTGGTCACACCAATTGATGTAAGTAAAGAATTTAATTTGTTACAAGAGATTCAAATATTAATAAATTTTTTCTGTATTTTCAATAAAGATATCTGCACCAACTCGCGTATTAATAACGAGTTTAGTAAAAGGTGAGAATTTTTCGCATCTTCAAGAAATTTTCATTTCATAGCTTATTCATTTATGCATAATGTATAAAGGTGCAATATATGCTCTTTGTGATCCAACTTCTTCTGTCACTAGCACAAATATTCACTATGAAAACACTGTTCAGGGAAAAACACCCTTTTCACAGATATTATGTTTTCGAGAAGGTATTTATTATTATTATTTTTATTTTTTTATAATTACATTCTGTAGAAATTAATTATTTTAAATAATTTTCATAATTAGGTGCATTATATGTTCTCTGTCAGCACATTAATCATGGACAAAATTTGCATATTCTTGATGCCATTAATTATGAAGTTCCTAATGATTTTATTACTTCACATAACGAAGATTTATCAACTTATCTTTCGGTAATTAAATATCATATTATATTTTTATATATTTATTTATTATAAATTTTCATATAAATTAAGATTTATTGGTTTATTTTATTTATTTATTTATTTATTTATTTTAATAGATTTTTGAGAATTATATTGTTAAACCAAATATCACGAATATTAATAATATTAATCATGGAAATTTTGAAACTAAACTAATCAAAATACCAGGATTATCAACTATTGACATTCTAACAACTCAAAGTTTGGATGTAGAGACGCGATGGATAAATAATTCTATAATAAAATTACAGAGCAGTTTGCCTGTAGGAGTATGTTTTTATTTTTTAAAATTATATTCGATATTTTTTTTTTTTTGATTTATTTATTTATTTTAATCTATAATTATTTTTTATTTTAAAATAATAGACACCAATATATGATATAATTTCTCAATTAAAAACTTTATTAATAGAAAAACCACCTGAAGATTATCTAAAAATTGCAAAAAATGTAAGTAAATTTTAATGAATTTGGTATTTTTTTTTTTTTTTATGTAATTGTTTTTCTTAAAAATTTTATCGTTTACAGATATTGGATCGACTTTTTGCAATGGGAAAAGGTTCCGATACATTTCAAAAGTAATAAAATTGAATTATCTTTTCGTCATTGTTTTTTTTATTATTATTCTAAAATCTTTATATTAATAATAATAATATTATTATTATAATTATCATTATGAAAGTCAAAAAAATGCTGTGACACTTTTGAAACAGATTCCCATAATAGCTGATTCGTTTCGTTCCATTTCTCCTAAACACGCTAATGTAAGTATAAATATTTAATATTCCTTTAATTCTTTGTTTTTTGATTATTATTATTGAATTTCAACTTTTCTTTTATCGAAAATAGATTTACGAATTTTTTGTTGGACGAATAAAACCTGATGGTACCGAGAATAAACCTTCTCAATCATCAAATCAATCAGAATTAATGTCATCATCGATTAGTGATCCAATGACAATTGTGAAAAATGAAAATAAAGAAATGAATATTGCATGGCAACAACTTGATCATTATTCATCAATGTCATATAGAGAAAAACAAGATTTCTTGGAAGGAAATGATGCCTTCCCTTCTTCATCTCAACAAATACCTCAAATACCTGTTAGAACTCGTGGACAACCTTATCGTGGTAGAGGTGGTTTCATTGGACGTCGTCATCATGATGATAAACATCATGTTCGTAATAATTCTCCAACACCATATTTACAATATAAACATACTGACGAAATAACATTAAAAAAAGAACAGGAAAGGTATATTCAAAAATTAGGTGATTCAAGATCTTTCCTTTTTCAATATTGGATGGGTAAAAAGAAAGATAAGGAGTATAAAGAATTACATAGAAAAGATTTTGATGGAAGATTACCTCTCAAAGCTCAATCAAATCATGAAGAATAATATATTATTATTATTATTATTATTATATAAAAATATTTATCATCTGTTATCATAAAATTATTATTATTATTATTATATCGTCACGTGATTGTCCCACATAATTCTCATAATATTTGGATGGGTAAAAAGATTTTGATGGAAGATTACCTCTCAAATCATGAAGAATAATATATTATTATTATTATTATATAATAAAAATATTTATCATTATCTGTTATCATAAAATTATTATTATTATATAATCACGTGATTAACCCACATAATTCTCATATAAATCAAATTTGATGGGTACACAAGATGAAACAAATAGTACCCTAATGTTTAGATTTAATCACATCGCTAAAAGTGTTGTTCGTAAAGCTTCTATTACCCCTGGTAATTTTTTTTTTTTTTTAATTTATTCTCATTATTCCTTCTGATCAAAATAAAATTTATTTATATAATTTTGAAGCATCATTATAATAATTATTATTCTTATTAAGTTTATTGCGAATTTTTAATAACACGTTTTTTTGCTAAATTATAGTATCAATACCTAGATCTTTCCCAATCACTCGTAAATTTTCTGTTTCGAAATATAACAATGCTGGTTCTTCATCAGATCCAACTCATGAAATTCGAACAGTTGATAAAAATTCAGACTTAAAAGTTCCAACTACACTTGATAAAACTGCACGGTTGTTCTTTTTAACTGAAATATTAAGGGGAATGTGGATAGTTCTCGAAAATTTTTTTAGACCTCCTTATACAATTTTTTATCCTTACGAGAAAGGTCCCGTGAGTCCTAGATTTAGAGGTGAACATGCATTAAGAAGATATCCTACAGGTAAACTTTTATCCCAAGATTCTTATTCTTATTATTCTTATTTAAAATTTATTAGACATTAACCCAATAAATTTTTTTATAATTTTGGTAACTTATAGGCGAGGAAAGGTATGAAATTTACCATTGAACTTAAAAAAAAAAAAAAAGTTATTAATTTTTTTTTCATCCTTTTATGCTAAAAAATCAAGAATTTATTTTTCTTTTAGGTGTATTGCATGTAAGTTGTGTGAGGCAATCTGTCCTGCATTAGCTATAACCATAGAAGCTGAAGCGAGAGAAGACGGTAGCCGTCGTACTACACGGTATGACATCGATATGACGAAGTGCATGTAAGTAGATTTATAATTGTTACGTTTGTTTAAATTTATATTTGTTAAAACATATTATTGATTAATTTATTTTATTTTATTTTATTTTATTAATTAACTAAAGTTATTGTGGACTTTGTCAGGTAATAATATTTATTATTATTATTATTATTATTATTATTATTATTATTATTATTATTATTATTATTATTATTATTATTATTATT
>CAJVPK010000942.1:0-18305 GCA_910592015.1 Diversispora eburnea | reverse complement strand
TTCGAAGGTTATCGATATGAATTTACTACGAAAACGATAATATTCGCAAAATTTTGCCACGTGAAAATATCAAAATCAATAATCTTCAAAGGTTAGCGAAGACCTTCGAAGGATAACATATCGAAAAACAGCGAAATACTTATGTTAATGTTAACTTTCGAAGGTTTTCACTAGAAAAAATTTCCTGATGAACGAATCCGATCCTGATATCACACTCTAAATTTAAATTTTTTTTTATAAAGAAACTATAACAATAATATTAATAATAAATAATAATAATAGCTTATATATGTCCATTAATATACATACATAATTACATTTTATTAAACTATTAATAATGTACATACTTAATTATATTTTATTAAACTTATAATAAAGAAACAATTTATAATACAAATTATTATCGAATCTGCAAAATATAAAATTCACATGACATTCATATAATTTGTAATTTTATGGGGAATAATTTATATAGGTGGTTAATAAAAAAATGTGATAGTGACTATAACACGTTTGTGTCTATACGGAAGTCAAAGTAATATCAAAACAGTTAATAAAAATAAAAATGTGACTATATTAATTTTGTGATTGTATAGGAGGTTACTGTATAGAGATCTGACTGTATATTTTTTTCAAATGGAGTAATATTGGAATATCTACAAGATTTAAGCATAGCTTTTCATGTATATAATTCTTTTTTATTAATTTAATAATTATTTGAATAAATTTTTTGTAATCATTTTGAAATTTGAACAATTGTACTTTTTTGAAATAACTAATTATCAAATAATTTTTTTCCAATCTAATAATATTGATATTGTAATTTTTCTTGATTTTATATGTTGATCAAATACTTGTTGAAGAAAATCTGAATTATGTATTTCATTCATTTAATATACATATATTATGATTATTGAAAAATTGTTGTAAAATAGATTATACAATTGAATGTGTAATTCTAAATAAATTATTTCCATCAAATTTTTTATTAATTGATTTTTTTTACACATTATTTGATGTTTTATCTTGATATTGAATATTTTTTTTTGATTCTTGATAAATATCAAGAATACATATTATTTTTAATCTGTTGTAAAATAACAAATTGTTTTTCTCAAAATTTAATTATAATTGAAGAAAATCCATTTCCTGCACCATTAAATTCATAATTATCTGAATATCCAATACTTGTTATTACAATTAAAAATATAAATATTGGAAAAAATATTACATCTTTCACTAATTTTTCTACAATATTATTATTATAAAATCCCATTATTGTTAATTCAAAATACTTAGTTTTTTGTTCAAATATTTCTTAATATAAAGTATTTATTGCTGCAGAAGTAGATGTTATAATTTCTGTATTTTTTTCTTTGCATGTACAAACAAATCCTGGTTGTAATGGATTTGTTATACTTTGAATAACAGAAAGAGTAAATAGTTCATTATTAAGTTCACAGGTAACTCTCATATATAGATAATAAGAAATGGATAAAATATGATTTACACTATTTTTAATAGTTTTTTGAACCCACCAATTTCGCACAAACACACCATAATGTAAGTTAGAAACTAAAAATACCCTCTGTTATAAGTTTATAGACTGTTGTGACATTCTAATAAATCAGGAAATTGACATTTGGCAACAATATGTAATTGTTTATTATAAATTGCAGATCATTTTGTACCACTGAGTGACGATTAAAATTTTTATTCAAGATTATCACCTTTAGGAAATTTAATCATCTAAAGGAATTATATCATTCTGAAAAATATTATGAATAATAACATAAGTATTAAACATATCTTGAAGATGATGTCTAATATTAATTAAATGTTTATAATCAAAATAAACGAGAGCATTGAAGTTATCATGAATCGAAGGATATTTATAAATATTTCTATTACAAAAAAAAAAAAAAAGAAATTATAAAAATTATAATAATAAATTATAATGTCAAAACGGTATAAAAAAAGTTTTTAACTTGATTAATTCGGAACGGTCAACATGAAATTTTGTAAAGGTACCCAAAAATGCAAGTGAATTTGCTTCAACACGCGACAATTCAGTTGTTATAACTTTCATGAATAAAGGTAAGAATTAAATAAATCTGTATACACAATGAATTGTGTCGAAAAACCTTAAACAATATCAAATACCTTCAAGCGTTGACATACCAGAAGTTTTTTCTTCTGTGTTAGTGCTGACAAAATCAAATTTCGAAAAGATCAATAATAAAAAACAAAAATAAAAATAAAAAATAAAATAGAAAATAAAAATAAAAACCTGGAATATTTGAACGATATCCAAACTCTTAATTTGCAACAATATTCTATCAAGCAAGCAACTTCATCTTTAAGAATTTTTTGCAATTCTTCGATACAACGATAATCTTTTCCTTCATTCAAATGTTGTACAGATAATTTTGCGATTTCATTATACTCGCTATTCGCGTCATCACAAAACTTATGCAGATTTTCTTTTGAATTTCCATCTTTAATTTTTTTGTGATCAATATTTTGCTCTTTATATTCTTCGTCAGGATTTCCTTTTCTTTTTTTAGGTGCATTTGAATTATCTTTATTAATGTTAGGTATATTTATGGTGGGAATTGAAGAATTGGAATATTGTGAACAATCAATATTTGAGTAAATAGAGAAAAGAGAACTTTGTGATGACAAATTAATGTCAGTCTGTTGTGAATCTTCAAAACAAAAATCAAGTTGGGATGTGAACTTTTTGTTAGTATAATCATTAAATAAGCGGTTTAATTCAATAATTTTGTTGGGAAAAATTTGATTAATGATTCCATGAGATTGGGTTGATAATTGAGAACGAAATTGTTCTAGGTTTTGAGGAATGTCATTATTATTATTATTATTATTATTATTATCGTTGTTATTTGATTGAGACATTACATTTGATCGATCGAAATTGGGAAAATTAGTAATAATCGCCTAATCACATAAATCTATAATCACATGATTGAAACCAAATTTATATTCAAAAAAAAAAAAATTCTCAATTATTTGCAATTTTAATTAACATGGAAACAAAGATCAAACTTAAAGTAAAAGTTGCATTAGGAACTATTGAGAAAAGGATAATGCTATTAGTAAATTCGGGAATTACTGTCGGAATGTTAAAAAGTCTTATCACCCAGAGACACAATAACATTTTTGGAAATAACATAATGTGGGTATAAAAAGAAAATTCTCATTTCTTCACATTCATATCATGTTTATATGAAAAAGAATTTTTTTTTTGAAAAGGACTCCGATAATAAATCGTATTATGACTGAAGATGGTTATGAATTTGGTAATAATGACCTAGTTGGAGATTACTTTTGTCAAGGTGACGTAATATTGGCGAACGGATATCAAATGTCTTATGAAACCAATAAAGAAAGTTGTTCGGTGGAAGGTAAGAAAATTAAATTTTTCATAATTTCGATTTACAACCAATATTATCTTTTTAACTTTTTTCTCTTTTATTCTACTTGATGAACCAAAAAAAAAATTAGATAATGTAAAGAATTATGGAAAAAGAAAGTTTGATATAGATCAATCATCAAACTGCGACGAATTATCCATTAATAACAATCTCAGCAGCATCAAACAACATCAAGCTAATTATTATCTTTACGAAAATGAAATTAATCAAATTAATCAACAAGAATATTCAGGTAAAAATATTAATAGTAATAATATTATTATTTATAATATTAACGTTATTTTTAATCATATTTATTTTATTTTATTTTATTTTTTTTTAGGAAGTTATAAGAATCATGATATTTCTAATCCTAATATTCCTCTTATACACGATCAATATCAAATTAACAAGAAAAATGAATGCTCCGATTCAATTAATTTGACTATATCTGATGTTAACTCACATAAAGAGTTAGATTTTGATAATAAAGAACTTAATAGTAAAGAATTTGATGACAAACTTTATGACAAAAAACTTAATTTCAAAGAGTTGCATAAAGAAGAATCTGACAGCAAAGAGTCTGACAATGAAAATTTTGTTGGTGAAGATCTTGATAAAAAAGAAGAAATCAATGGCTCAAAATCAAATGACAAAATGCAAAATAGTAAAGAATTTGATGATAAAGAACTAGATAATGAGAATCTTTTTGATAAAGAACTTGATGATGAAGAACTTAATAATAAAGAAGAAGAGTTTGATGATAAGGAACTAGATAACCAAGAGCTTGTTGATCAAAAGATTGATAACAAAGAGTTTGGAAGTAATGAATTTGATAGTAAGAAGTGTGAGGATCATGATTTAATTATTGAACAAAATATTGAAACTGTTTCTTGCAATAATAATAACAAAGTTAAAGATTCAATTAATGAATCTTTAAATAATAATAATAATAATAATCAAGATATAATATTTAATAATAATAAACAACAAAATGAAGTCAATTTGACCAATTCTGACTCATCTATTGACAATTCTGATTCAGTTTATAGAAAAAGAACAGTAAATACTAGTGATGAATCCAAAGATAATGATAGTGATACATCTGAGAGTAGTGAAAGTGATGATAAAGATGAAAACACTGATAAAAAAGTATCCACAAATCTAGTTAATCCTATTAAATCTAACAAAATTAAAAAATCCCCCAAAAATTTACCAAATACTCAAAATACTCAAAATAAGTCCAATTTAAACAAAATTTCCAAGAGTGGTTTTAAAAAATCTCCTGAACAAAATTTGGATCTTCAAGTCAACGGAAAAATCAAAAAACAAAAAAGGATGAAACTTGAAGATCTTATGGGTCAATCTAAGACTATTTATCCTTCACTATATAAACAAAATAAGAAAAAAAAATAATTTATTTATAAATAGTGTTAATCTTTATGTAAAATAATTGTAATGGATAATATAAATAAAATCAAAATTGGTTCTATGTGTTAATTAATTACAGATAATTTTATTGCACATTTTATTGAAATTTTCATGGAGATCGAGGAGGTGTGCAAAGGTATCATTGATATATCAAATGCATGTGACAAAAATGAATCTATTTTATTTTCGTAAACTACTGAAAAGTACTCATATTAATTTTTTGCTATGCTAACTTGAAATTTATGGTATTTTCATAATATTATTTATCAAAAAGCCGAGATTTTTTAAAAATAAAAAATGGGATTATATATATATATATATCATTTTTCAAAAAGCAAGCTAAACCTTTGATATTTTAAATTCTAATACGAAATATCACGTGACTATAATGATTAGTTGCATCATGTTACTTAGAAAAAGATTTCGAGGTAATTATTTTATTACCTTTATTGATATAATTATTTAAATATATTTTTTTCACTATTTATATCATGAGATAAAAAGAATGGGTGTTATTTCTTAAATGAATTCTATGAAGCCATTACTTTTGAAATTGCCAATTAACTCTTTAAGATAAATTAGAAAAAAAAAGAGTATTTAAAGAATGTACAATTTAATTAGATTCAGATTCGTTAAAAGCGATTAATCGTCTTCTTTAGAGAAGCATTTTAACGGCATTCCGGTTTGGTTATTTCGATTATATGTATGCAATTCTTCTATTCAAAAATAACCTCTCTTTGCTGATGAAAATTTTATATTAATTAAATTTCATTCTTAGTTTTTTTTCTGCGTGTCATAACTATTCTCGATCTGGCTAGTTCAATCTGCGATAGACTATACTTTTTGATTTAGTCACTTCCTCCCTTTACTCTGTCGTTTTATAATATATTGTATAAAGACCAAGAGATAATTTTTTTGTACACCTTTTATATGTAAATAAAACAAAAGGTAGTTGGGAGCCACACCTGATATTAAGGTTTATTAAATATATTTGAATTTACAATACAAAGTAGAGTAATATTGTCTACCTAAAAAAAATTGTGATTGCTAAATTTGGCATTTTCCCCGGCTTGTTTTGATGTACTTGTATGAAATTAAATTGTAATTTCTCACGATCACGAAAAAAATTTATTTCTATATATGCAATCAAAATAAACACTATTGTATTAATTTATTTTTTGAAAAAAAAAAAATAATGAATAAATTCGTTTCGTTTCGCTCGATCTCTTCGATTACAGCAAATTCTTTAAAATTTCAATTCAAACGAAATTACTTGTCAAAAGCTTCTCCCGCTACGCTTGGTACTTTTAGATTACCAGATATAAAAAATGAACCTATGGTAGCCATATATTTTATTTATTTATATTACAATTTTTATAATTTTTATTGTAATTTCATATATAATTAATTCCAATTCTTTAATTTACTTAGAGGAATTATCCACCCGGCAGTGAAGACCGGGCAAAACTGCAAGCTGCATTAAAAGAATTCAAAAACAAGGCTCCAATCGAAATTCCTGTTTTTGTTAATGGAAAAGAAGTAACTAAAAAAAAAACTTAAATTACATAAGATATGATATGACTTTATTTTAATAATTTTTTTAAAAAAAAAATAGATTTACACGAATAAAATAATTGAACAAAGAAATCCTTCCGAGCATGCAACAATTATAGCGAAATTTCATGAAGCTGATTCAACGATCGTTGAACAAGCGATAAAAGGAGCTTTGGACATAAAACCTATTTGGGAATCTTTCCCCCTCGCCGATAGGTCTGCTATTTTCTTAAAAGCTGCAGATTTGGCAGCTACAAAATATAGATACAAACTTTTGGCCGCCACTATGCTTGGACAAGGCAAGAATACATGGTAAGTTATTAATTTCATATTATTTTTTAAAAAACAATAATAAAAAAAAAAATAATTAAAATGATTGTAATTTTTTTTTTTTTAACAAGGCAAGCAGAAATTGATGCTGCAGCAGAAACAATTGATTTTTGGAGATTTAACGTAAAATATGCTCACCAAATGTATCAACAACAACCTACCGAGAATTCACCTGGAGTTTGGAATCGAGTTGAATATCGACCTTTAGAAGGTTTTGTCTATGCTATTACACCATTCAACTTTACAGCTATTGCTGGTAATCTTACTGGTGCGCCTGCACTGCTGGGAAACGTTGTGTTACATAAACCTTCAGCCAGTTCCGTTCTCTCTAACTGGGTTATTATGGAAATCTTTAGAGAGGCAGGCTTACCAGATGGTGTAATACAATTTATTCCTGGACCTGCTCAAGAAATCACTGATCAAATATTAAAGTCACCGGATTTTGCTTCGTTACATTTTACCGGTTCTACAACTGTGTTTAGAAAATTATGGAAAGACATCGGAAATAATATTGAAAATTATAAATCTTACCCGAGAATTGTAGGAGAAACTGGAGGAAAAAACTTTCATGTTATTCATGAATCTGCGAATGTTACAAATGCAGTAAACCAAACTATTCGTGGAGCTTTTGAGTACCAAGGACAAAAATGTTCTGCTTGTTCGCGTGCTTATGTGCCGGATTCGTTATGGGAAAAGTTCCGTAATGAATTGCTTAAAGAACATGCTAAAATCAAAATTGGACCCGTGGATGGCAAGTTTAGAAAATAATTATATTTATGTTTAACCTCGTCTGTTTTAGAATTTTCCTAATTATACATACGTATATATTTTTTTTTTTAGACTTTAGCAATTTTATGGGCCCAGTCATGTAAGTGAAATGTTTATATTAATTTTTAACATAACATTTAAAACAAAAATTATTTTATTAATAGATAACTCTCCTTTTTTCAGTAATTCAAATTCATTTGCAAAAATAAAATCTTATATAGAATGGGTCAAAGAAGATGGAGATAGTGAAATTATAGCAGGAGGAAATTATGATGATTCTAAAGGATATTTTGTGTCTCCTACCATAGTTGTTACAAAGAATCCAAAGAGTAAAACTATAGTTGAAGAAATTTTTGGGTAATACAAATTTATCAGGAATTTATCCTTTTTTTTTTGAAGATTATTAACTAATTATTATATTATTTTTTTTACTTTATATTGTTAGACCTGTTCTAACAATTCACATGTAAGTATTGATTAATGTGAATTTTTATATTAATATCAAAAGAAAAAAAATTTTAAAAAAGAAAATTGTTGTTGTCATTTAGTTACAAAGCAGATGAATTTGATCAAATAATAGATATAGCAAATGATTCTGTTTATGCATTAACAGGATCCATGTAAGTATTTATTGGTTCAGTAAAAAAATTTGTAGAAGAAAAAATTTTTATTAAACTTTATTAATATCTCTTATTTTAAAGTTTTGCACAAGAACGTTCTGCGGTATTATTAGCTCACAATAAGTTACGACATGCCTCAGGTAATTTCTACATAAATGATAAATGTACGGGTGCCATCGTTGGTCAACAACCATTTGGTGGTTCGCGAGCCTCTGGAACTGATGACAAGGCTGGAAGTATTAATTTGGTAATTATTATATTGTTGTTATTATTATTTTATTATATTTCTCTATTTCACAAATTTACATACGGTGATGCAATTATAATTAATTTTTTATCTCTTTATTTGAAAAAAAAAGTTATATCGATTTACATCTATGCGTACTATTAAAGAAAATTTCCTTGACATTGAAGAATTTACTTATCCATCTAATTTAGTTTGATTTTATTTATTTTCAAAAAAAAAAGAAAATTTGAACATTTGAAATCTTAAATTGTTATTTTTGTTTTTCTATAATTTAAATTTATCTATAGAGATGTTATTTAACTATAAGATTAAAACCCTTGGTTTTCAGTTAAATTCAAAAAAATGATTTTAACAGTTAATTTAGAAATATAATAACAAATAAATACCTTTAATCTGCCTTAGCAGCTTTTATGACTAGTCTCTTCTTAGGTCTAATGAATTTGGCTATTACAGTCTTTATATCAACTTTAAATGGTAATGCGATATTCAATGAACAAATTCCCGGTGAATTTAAAATAATTTGCAATGGCTCTATATCTAAGGTGGTTTCTTTAATAGATTGCTAATAAAAGTATATATATATATAAATAAATATATTAAATTAAGAAAATTTTCGATTTTCGATGCAATAATTAAACGATTATAATTAACCTACAGAATTCAAAGGAATCTCGATTGATACAATAATATATTTTTTATCATTTACGTAATCCTCTGCAATTATATATTCTGGCTGTTTAACTGACGAAATTCTTTTATTTGTTGCCTTTAAGTTTTCTTTAGAAGACTTTGTTTTAATTAATTTAGTAGGTACTTCCGTTATTAGACAAGTCCTTGTCTTCGGAATGAAGACTGTTCTTTTCTTTAACTCGCCTTTGTAATGAATTTTTGGGAACGCAAATGCTGAATTGAATTGAATAGTAATAATTATAATTTAAATTAATTCTTCTTCGAATCAAATAAGTTGTAAATAAATTGCAAATGTGTTGGTGAACTTACGTCGAATTAATTGTATTCCATGTTTTTCCTCAACCATTTCTGATAATAATTCTGACACATACAACTTGAAATCAGAGTCCTTTTTAGTTCTTTTATATGGTTCCGTATTTATGATAGCATCACAGACAAGACATAGATTCTGTACTTTTAATTGAGAGAATTTAATGAAATTTTAAAATTTTAATTAATTTGATCTAATATTTTAATTTAAATTAATTGAATAATTTATGATTTTTAAAAATTCATTAAATTCATTATATATATTCCAAATCAAACCTTTATCTTTGTCTTCTCGAAGCTCATCTAAAGATGCCGGTACATGATAAATTGCATTCTCATCAGCATTCATTGCTTTTTTTATTTCAACATCGTCTACGGTAGGTGGAGGAGGTATCGAATCCGAATAACAAACGTTGATCATTAATTTTGTGTTTTCTTGATAATGCTGATAACTAGTCTTGGTAAGTGATTTAATCACAAAACCCGGAGAAGGTGACAAAAAAACTTTCTCTAATTCTGAATTTCTTGTATTTTCTGGTGTTAAAAGTTGTCCAGATAAAGCTACCATTGCTTCCGGATTTTCTGCAATTAATTCATCCATAAATATTTCCTCTGCAGTCTCTGACCTTATATCTTGACTTTCTTGTCTCATATTAAGAAATGACAAACTATTTAAAGGTTTGCATTCGTCAAAATCTAATTTCTCGTATTGCGATTGTGTCATTTTAATCATTTTTGATAATACTCAAATTTAATAAATTTAATAATATTGATTATCAATTGTAGAATGAAATGATGTGTGAATTGTGAACTGTAACACATTTAGAATGTAACAGGATCTTCTTAATTATCGTTATATTAATATTTAACAACTATCGGAAACTTTTCAGTTTAGTCATTCTAATTTTCTCAATGTATAATAACGAAACAATTCAGGACATTGAGGAATTGCCTTCGAGAGCTAATACTCCACCAGTGATAGTAACTTTAAGTCCACATACACCATTATTACAAAAACCAACTCCAATTATCAAACGAAAGATAATTTTTATACTTACAAGTTTAATAATTATCAATATTGCAGCATGGATAGTGTCCATATTTGCATTTCGTAAATTTCCATCACTTATAGGAACGGCAGCATTAGCTTATACCTTAGGCCTTCGACACGCTGTAGATGCTGATCATTTGGCAGCAATTGATAATGTTACTCGTAAACTTTTACAAACAGGAAAATATTCTGTAGCTGTTGGTCTCTTTTTCTCTTTAGGCCATTCTACAATTGTAATATGTGCATCTATTGCTATTGCTATTACTGCCACAACCATAAAAGATAAATTAGGTGACTTACAATCTATAGGAGGTCTAATTGGAACTTCTGTATCAGCCGCATTTTTGTTTATAATTGGAATTATAAATACTTTCGTGTTAATTTCAGTTTATCGTTCACTTCAAAAGTTAAAACGTACAGGTTCTTATGAAGAAGAAAATATTGAAACTATTCTTGATAATTCTGGTTTGTTTGGTAAATTGTTTAGACCTTTATTTAAATTTATTGATGCAAGTTGGAAAATGTATCCTCTTGGGGTACTTTTTGGTTTTGGTTTTGATACTTCTACAGAAGTTGGACTTTTGGGAATTGCAGCTTTTCAGGCTAATCAAGGCCTTCCTATTTGGTTAATTATGATATTTCCATTACTTTTTACATCAGGGATGGCTTTAATAGATACAATTGATGGGATTTTAATGTTAGGAACTTATACATGGGCCTTTATTAACCCAATTAGAAAATTATATTATAACTTTATTATTACATTGCTTTCGGTTTTAGTTGCTTTTATTGTTGGTACAATAGAACTTTTAAATATTTTAAGTGAAAAATTGGATCTTCAAGGACCATTTTGGGACTTTTTTTCAGTCCTTGGAGATCATTTTGGTACAATTGGTTTTTTAATTATTGCATTATTTATTATAACATGGATTATTGCCGGGATTGTTTACAGATGTGGTGGTTATTCAAAATTGGAGCAAAATTTCATTCAACGAAATGTTATACAAGATGTTATTACTGATGCAAGTTCAATTAAATCAAATAAATCAACTTCAGAATTTTAAATATTCTGAATAAAAATGGTTTTACAATTTAAATCATTTTACCTCGTTTATCTTAATAAATTCTTTAATGATAAGATATAGATTTATTAGATTCTGTGAAACGTTTACATGCATATTTGATTACATAATTATAAAACGTTACCTTTTAAGTTCCTCTCATCATTTAGATTTCATATAAAGAATATAAAGATAACAGAAAGTTGAAAGTTGAGAAATTAATAGAGTCAAGTGTAGGAGAGCTGAGAAACCGTTAGTTAGAGTTTGAAAAAAACGAAAAAGTTTCATTTTCCTCGTATATATAGATAATTAGTATTCGTCAATATTTTTTTTTTCAGTACCCACGCCATGCTAGTTAATGAGGTTGAGATTGGCAATGTTAATTATAGATGCTAACCAATCTGAGTGAGATATTTTAATATTGTCCCAAGTAGGGCATCGACTAAGAGTTCCGGATGAAAAAAATGTTTCCATCTAATGCAAGAGATACCTTGGGCAAGGATAAACCTTGTTAAAGCAAAATAGTTTTATAAAGGATACTGGGTTTGTTGACAGTTATTCCCATTAATTTCAAAATAGTGGGTTCGTTTTGCAATATTATAGATCCTCTAGCAAAGAATGCAACTTGAATTAATTGTTCTGAGAAGTTTATATCCCATAGTACCATTGCATATCCTACGTTCAATAAGTGAATTTTTAAGATACACTCTTGTCACTTTGTTATAATCGAATATTGACATATGGAAACATCCCAAAGAAATTTGCCTACTGGTAATATATTACAATTATATGATTAATTTGTTGTGTTGTGCCTACAATATATGTATGTTATATCAAGTTAAAGGTGGAAAGTGAAATTTACCAATTATGTTATTTCTTAGATTCATTGATTAAAAATACGTAGTTATTTTACTTCCATATATAGAAAAAAAAATCTCAAAACAAGAAAAATCAAATCCATATTTTGGGAACATATATAGATCTCTAACTGTTGGAACATTTAATATGAAAGTATCTTACCATGACGAAACGTGACTTTGTTGAATTCTTTCACAATAGAGAGTTTTTATAATAAAAACAATAATACAATAGTTGGTTCATTAATTATTAAAAACTATGTGATTTAATTTACGTCATGATTTATGATTTGCACGAAGAACGGCAGAAATGATCAAATGATCAAAATAAAAGATTTTTAATTAATAAAACAATCTACCCGAAAATTTACATTATATCGTTAGAAATAAGGTCTATAATATATATGAATTATATACAAGTGAATGCAATGTTATTGGAAATCACTTATATATAAATTTACAAAAGAAAAAAATAATAAAATATAATATATATATTTAATCCAAATAAATATTTGATAAATTCATCGTTAAATATTATGAATTCCTATTATTATCTTTAAATCTTACATCCATATTTTCCTTCCAAGCACCACTTGTACTATTTCTTGCCGATTGTGGTGATTGCGTCTGAATACTTCCTTGAGAAGGTGGTGAAAAAACTATAGGAGTACCTCTTGTCCAAACTCTATTTGTAGGTGAAATAGGTGATGATTTTTCGTTTGTAAGTGACAAATTTGAAACACTTGATTGTATTCTGTTAAGGTTATTATTAGATATCAATTCACTATAACAGATGAGGATTAAATAATTTAGTTAAAATTTAAAGGTTATTCGTCAAATATATATATATATATCTATTTTTATAAACCATTGATTCTTGCCTGGCATATTTTTCTCCTTCTCTATGACGATAGGCCGCAAAATCCTCACAATTTTTCTTAAATTCATTCAGCGTATTCTCGTAAGTTTGGTAAAACTATAATAAAAAAAACATATTTTAAATTCGTAAAGACGATTTATTATAAATGATTTATCAATATTAAATATTTATTACCTTTACTCCTTCTTGTAAATTTGACAAAATTTCTTGAAATTTACTGTATGTTGACTCAAGGTTTGTAAGTGCATTTACTCTTTCAGGGTTATTAATTGATTTTCTACGTTTTTCATCGAATTCTTGGAATTTTTCCTAAATTTAATAATTTCCATCTTATTAAGGTTCTATTAATAATAAATAACAAAAATATGTCTAAATGAAATAGATTTTTAATTACTCTAATATATATCAAAACTCTATTTTGTCTTTCAGTTTCTTGTTGTATTAATTCTAAAAATCTGTCATATTTCTTCAACTGTTCAGTGAATAATTCCTCGAATTGCGCTGGTTCAATTTTTGTTGAAGTGCCACTCGTAGTCGTTATTCTGGCTGCTTCTCTAAGCAAGATTGGGCCTAATTAAAGAAAAATTTTGTCTAGACTCTAATTTCATTTTATCATAAGTCAAAGTTATCCAAATTTTTATTATAGTTCGTGTGAAATACCGATATCATCTAAGTCTGCCGTTTTTTTAACTTCTTGAATTGTGTTTTGGCGATCTCTCATGAAATTGTAAGCCTCATTTGTTTGGTTTCGTAATTCATTCGTAATTTCTTGAATATCTAATTGTGCTGACCCAGATGATACATTATCTGAAGGAATAGAATTTGCTAAAGTTTCCTATTTTTCATAGATTTAAAAACATTTTTATAATTAAATTCATTTAATTGAAGACAAAATAGATGTACAAATATAAAAATAATGAAACTAACTTTATCTTCACACAACAATTGAATAAAGCCTGACCATTGGTCCATTTTATTTCGAATTCTATTATCACCTTTACGAGCTTGTTCAAGCAGTTTTTTATGTCTATTTGCTTGTTCTACTAAAGCTTTATTAATATTCTCTGAAGGTTCTCTCTTCCATCTTTCTCCAAATTGATTTTGCCATTCTTCATCTTCTCCTGCTTCTGCGTCCAATACGTTCAACGCCTAGAATATTATTTAAGCAAATTTCAAGTATGTATTTATATAAATTTCTTTCTTTCTTTTAAAATATCTGTTAACTCACCTCTTCTAAAATTTTATAATTGTTTGGGAAAAATTCTTGTACAGTTTTGAACATAGCCTCCAATCTAGAAAATCCACCCTCATTACGAACCTCCTGTGACTTGACTAGCAATTGTGGTGGAATTGACGACCGTTCAGATATATCTAATGAAGCGGGCAAATTTAGAGATTGCAATGTGCTAAATCAAATAAATCAAATAAATCAAATAAATCAAATAAATTAAATAAATTAAATAAATTAAATAGGTTAAATAAATTAAATAAATTTGAAAGAATATTTCAAACAAAATTGATAAGCCTTATAAAAAATAATTTCCACCTGCTACAAATATTTGTCAACTCTTCTAGTTTTGATAAAATTTCATCCTTAATCAGTCGTTCTTTACGATCTGAATATACACTAAGGGCTTGATGGATGGCAAAAGGAACAAGTTTCACGAATAGGGGCATACCCAAAATCGACTTTTCATTCATCAAAGAAATAGGATCTTTGACTTCAGGAGGAAGATGTGGGGCAGCTAAATTTGCCTTACCAATAATTTCTAATGATGAAGCTGCTGGAATAGTATTTAAATAGATAATATCATTATCTTTTATGGCTCGATTGAGGTTTGAAGAAACTGCAGTATGCAATGACTATAGAATGAAAAAAAAAATTATAATAAACCAATTATAAAAATTTAATGATCATAAAGAGAATTTGAATATAATAACTAACCTCCAAATCCTTTATGACAGCATCTCTCAGATGTTTACTTTGATCAAAACTACGCTTCACATAACCTTCAGCCACTTGTAATCTAGCAATTTCTTCACCATATTTATTTTGACCAATACATTCAGAAGACTTTCGAAATTCTGCAGCAGCAGAAAAATGGTAAGACTTTACTTGCAAATGTGTAAGAAACTTCTGCATAAAATGGAATAATAGAGTGGAATTAACAAATTATTAATTGTGAATACTAAAACAAAATAATGTAATTTATAACATAAAATAATATAATTCGTACTTGTCCCAACATTTTAGCAACGTCTGGGTAATTTGAAGCCAATTCATGAGCCGACTCGTAATAAGCAGAAACTTGACTTGCTAATTTTGCAACAGTTCCATCCATGAAATTATCTTAACGAATTAAATAAATATGAAAATAAAAATAATAATAAAATGAAATAAAAATGTATGTGTATATAATGAAATATATAAAAAATTAGATGATCTTATGATAAATTATTTACCATAAACAGCTTTTTGCCAAAAACATTCTTGAGCTTGAGCGAGCATTGTATTTATCAAAACACCTAAAGTCTCGCGTGACATATCTAAAGTTGATGCAATTCGCATTTCTGGTATAACGGATTCGTTCAAATGTTTAAAGCATCCAGCTGCTAACTAAGTAGTTTAAAAAAAAATTCAGTTCAATCAAATATTTTTCTGGGAAAAATCCGAGAATTAAGTTATGACTTCTTATATTACTTGAAAATGTTTGCAAGCTTTTTTGACACCTTCAGGTGTTGCTCTATTTTCAGATACTCCAAGCTGACTATACATAACACCAACATTAAATAAAACACATGCTTTCTCATAATAAAAATTTCTATGCGAAACTGATTACCAAAAAAAAAAAAAAAATTTTTTTTTAAAAATATTAATTTTATTATATAAATTGAATAACTCATTAAATAATTGATAAATATTGTATTCTATTTTTAATCTTTGAATTACAAAAAACATACTCGGTTTTTTTTCATCAGAAAAAGCCGAATACCAAGGAAATTCTATTCCTACCTATAATTAATAAACGACCAATTATTAAACTAAAAAAAATGAATCAAAAACTTTTTAAAACCGAAAACCTACATCGATTGGAAATTTTGACCCAATAAATACTAATTGTCCATAATATCTAAAAAAAATTTATTATTTCATAATGATTTAAGAATCTTAACTTGGTAATTACATTTATTGCATTAAATTCGCAAAACCATAAACTCAAATAACACACTTCAACAGTCGATTCAATGCATTCTGATGTACTTCTAAATTTAAACAATCCGTTCTTAATTCGTCAAGAATACGAAAGTCGTCGGTGTATGCATCAGGATGTTCAGCGTATGAGTAAGAAATATATTCTCTAAGAGCTGTCGTCAAAGCGATTCTCTCTGTACGCTTAAAATCAATAGCGAGAATATTTGATAATCCTGACATATTTTATTCGAATGAATTGGATAGTCGTTATCCGTTATTTTAACGTGAAATGATGTTGTGCTACCAAAAAAATTCGAGCATTTCTCCTATCCTGTGCCCTGGGAGGTCTTATAAGGATAATTAAAACTTACAAAATCAATTCCGAACAACTTTAATTAATGGCTCAAAACAAAAATAAATTCATCATGATCACAATAAGTTAGCACAAAGAACTTGTAAAGAGATATGTGAAGGAAACGTTTTATAAAAATTATATAGGATCCACTGTCAATATCGCAGGTAAATATCTTGAGATTTACGGACTGATAAAGAAAAAAGGAATAAAATACCATCTCCTGGTTGTAAAGATGGTGCCCCTAATTATTCTTCCAAGTCCTTAATTTTGCGGATTTTTAGATGGAATTGCGATATAAATTCGCAAGTCTACAATTATTCTGTAAGTTCGCAAGTCTGCGTAACTTTGATAATCAATTTTGTTAATATATATATATATTTTTTTTTAAAAAAAACATTTTTTTTTTTTTTTAAAAAAAAAAATAATAACTATACTTACCTTGTCCCTTGCCTTAATAATACACATGCCTCTCTTCTTCTTACCTTCACTGTTCGTGAGGATACTTGCGAAGGTCAAAATCGGCATCTCGGCATTCGCGAGTTTGAGAGATGAGTTTTTTTATATTTTTTTTTAAAAAAATAATAAAAACATATACTTACTTTTGTCCCTTGCCTTAATAATACACTTACCTTTCTTCTCACCTTCACTGGTTTGTTGGGCACCTGTGAAGAAGAATTTAGAAAATAATGCAAGTTTGATATTTAATTGACACATTAGGTCACTTAATTAATAATCACATCTACCTAGTAAATTTCATTTAGCACCCATGTAATGAATAAACATCAAATTGTAAATGGTGAGTTTTTAATTGAAAATTATTACATAATTATATAATAATTATAAACATTATTGACTTATGAACTTGTGGATAATTGCAAATTGCAAAATTGCAGATTTTTTTTAACTATTGAAGTCCTTAATAAAGTAATTGTAATTTGCAATTTATAATTATTGGTACTATCTTTAACAGTAACCTTATAAATTTGAAAAGTGAATCAATTGCTACATTCAATATTTTGTATTGACACTGGAACTGGAGTATTCACAAAATTATCCAACTGAATTGATAATTAAATATTAATATTAGATAATTTTATTTCACTTTTTTTCAAAATTAGCAGAATCAAAATTAAAGTACTATTAGGGAAGGTATTATCAGAAGATAATATTTCTGTTAGAAAGATTTTTCATCATTATCTGTTAAATAGATTTTATTATCATTATCATCTGTTAAATAAATTTTATCATCATTTGTTAAGTAAATTATATCATCATCAGAAAATAAATATTAGAAGTTAAAAAAGTTAAAGTTATATGTAACAAATATCAACTGATTTGTTATTTATTAGAAAAATAAATATCAACAAATATTTATTTATTGAAATTAATTAATAAGAATTATCTTATGCCTTTATATATAAAAATACATATATATATTTTTTTTATATCCAACAGAGTCTTGCTCCAATAAACTTTATTAATAGATTAAGTGTAAATTTTAAAGATACAGATAATTTATTTT
>CAJVPK010000941.1:0-18335 GCA_910592015.1 Diversispora eburnea | reverse complement strand
TTGTTTTTAATAATAAAATAGTAAAAGTTAAACTAAGTAACATTAAAGATAAAAATTGAATACATCTGCTGTAAAAGTTTTAAAATTTTTTAACAAAAATTGAAAATATAACGATCGTTTGGAATTTTAAATCCGTGTCGATCATTTTTAAAAAATCAAAAAAAAAAAATCCGAAAAATAATTACCAATCTGAACCATATATTAAAACTTCTTTAACTGCAATTAGTATTATTTTTATTGTTATATTAATAGATAAAGTTTAAAATGTGGAATATTTACTGTGAAAATTTCAGATTCTGAAATTGAGAATTGAGTTTAATATTAACGGTTGAATATCGGACATTTCAAAATTATACTCTAAAGTTTAATCGTGTATTTTTCTCTCAATTCTTAATATATAAGGTTGAAATTTTTACAAAAGATGCTCCATATTTTAGGCCTTAAGTGACTTAATATCACATTTATCGTTAAGTTAATAAATAATCAAGTTTTTCAGGTATAAACGATCGATATAATTATTTTCAATTTTTTTTATTTTTTTAAAATTTTATTAAATTTCGGTCGTTTTTATTCACGTCTAAGTGAAGTCAAATTTTTTATTAGGTACCGAGAAAAACATCAATAATTAAAATTGTAGATATTATTTTTAGCTACAATTTCGTTTAAGATAGTTGGTATCTATCTTTAATACCCATCGAATGTGGAATAGGTAACGATCTAAGAATAAATTTATTATTTTTTGTCGGTTTCATTTTAAGCGTATTTATATTAATTACCCCAAATGCATTGATGCAGTTTCGTTCTATGATAAAATAATAGATTAATAATTAGAATCGAATTTCTTCACTATAAATCTATGAATTATAATTATAAATTTCACTCACACCTAATATGGAATTGAGAAAATTTATTATTTTACATTTTACGATTGCTTATAGTTTAGTCACGTGTAAATTCACCATTGAATAATATATACTAATAAATAACTTGAAATTTTTTTTATAACCCTAACTTCAACTTCAGAAGGCATAGGTATATTAGATATGGTCGAAGTTTCTGTATCAATATTCTTATCAGCTTCTTTTCTTTTATTTATTCTTATTGCTCTTACGGTAAGAATAATACAAGAATAGCAAAGAATACAAACTGATACCACAACCAACGATAATGAAAGTGAAATTAAAGAAACAGACATAGTACTTGCTTTTGTACTACACCTATTATATTATCATTATTATATTATTATCATTATTATATTATTATCATTATTATATTATTATCATTATTATATTATTATCATCATTGATATTTAAAAAATGAATTGGCATTTTATAATATTGTGTCTTACCAATATTTATTGGTGCCATAACCTCTAGCACCCATAAATGATAAAATAGCAGTCATAAATCCTGCAATTGTCCATAGTTTCCAATCGAATTTACCGTAATTCCAATAAACCTCTCTACATACTCTGTTTACTCAAATAATTGAATTGATTCAATATATCTATTTTATATATCTAAAGAAATAAATAAAATAATTTTTTTACCTTAAGTAAGTTACAATAGCGATAATAACAATTATGTTTCGTTTTAAGATTGTGGTTGCTATTGATACACCAGCGAAAGTTCGACAATATGGTTCTTTCCATTGTGAATTTGTATCAGGGGATATGTCTTTTTTCACATATGTGATAATATAGAAAATATACATCACATTAATGTAGTTTAGTTATTTCCAGTATAAAATGTAAAAATGCTTACAAGATTAATATATGACGTTATCAAAAGCATAGCATCTAAAATTCCCAAATAAAAAGGAACTCTTATTGCCATAGATAACGTTCTTTTTGTATAAGACCATCTTAGATATATTTGTATCAGCATATATGTAACCCCAATTGTATTGAATGTCATAAATGTAAAGGAAGTTGCGAACACTAATATGAATCCTGGAGTATTATCTGTCATTATAAAAAAAATTTTAATAAACGAATAAACAAAGAAAATATATTTATAAAGTTAACATACAAATATCTGTCTCGTTGGCTATGATAACATTGTTATTTGTCTCATTAGTTGTAGTTGTAGCATTAACATTTTGGATTGATGTTGAATCTTGACATAATGAATTTCTTACTAGTATACTTAATGTTATTGTTAAAAAAATTATTGAATTATTTAAAGGAAACGACGGAGATCTCATTTTTTAAAGAATGTCATTCAACCTATAAATATATAAAAATATAGAAACGTGTAATATGAATTTTGAACATCAAGAAATTCGTCCTGCTTATTTATACTTTTGATAATCCACATATTATTAGAGCCAGTTTACTTTACATATTTTTGATATTTTTTGATGTTACAACTAGGACATACGAATATACCATACAACCTTGTTATTTTTTTTTTGTATTTCAAAGTTATAAAGTTATTATGTAATAGATTATAAGATTTTCGTGTTTGGCTTAATTTGTTTTTTATTTATTCATTGTTTTTGCACACAACACGGTCATATGACAAGAAAGTTCATTGAAAATTTCCGAAACATAGAACAAAGTTATACTTTGTAAAAAGATGCTTTCATTTTAGAGAATTAATTTGCTATAACTCTTACACTGTTTCTCAAAAACTTTTATCTAAAAATAACATTTATAATATTTAATGTTTATTAATGCTTTTGATATTTCTTTATTATGTTCCCTACAAGCGAACTCGGAATTTGGATTCTAACTTCAGGATCATTAGCACCATTAAATAAAGAAATTTAAAGTCTTTAAGGTTTAATTAAGAATATTTGAAAGGAATTTATGATGAATTTTTTTTTATTATTAATTTAAGTTTGATTTTTCTTTCTGTTAAAAAGAAATTCACAACTTGTTAATAAAAAGATACCATTGACATTTGTATTTACTTTGAATCAGATGTCATTTTTTTTTCGACCTTTTTCATTTATATTATGTAATATAAGTGTGTATATATTTAATATCGAGTAAATATAAATATAAATATTTGTAACATAAATGAATATAAATAAATAATTATCCCAAGATTTATTGATGCTATAGCTAATGCATATGTTCTCTCTATAGAAAAATAGTTAATTGAATTTCGAAGTTTGTTACAAATTATAATTTTTACTCACCTAATATTTGATTAACGTTACAATTACTTATAGTTTAGTCACGTGTAAATTTACCAAAAAAAAAATACACTAATATATGTTGTAACTTGAAACTTTCTAACTTCAACTCAGAAGATACTATCGAATCTTCCGTTTCAATATTGTTATTATTAGCTGTTTCTCTTGTATTTATTTTTGTACTATTACAGCAAGAATAATATTAGAATAACAAAAAATACAAACTGATACCACAGCCAACGATAATGAAAGTGAAATCAAAGAAACAGCCGTACTACTTATTGTATCTTACCAATATTTATTGGCGCCATAACCTCTAGTACCCATAAATGATAGAATAGCAGTCATAGATCCTGCAATTGTCCATAGTTTCCAATCGAATTTACCGTAATTCCAATAAATCTCTCTACATATTCTGTTTACTCAAATAATTGAATTGATTCAATATATCTATTTTATATATCTAAAGAAATAAAAAAAAATATTTTTTTTACCTTAAGTAAGTTATAATAGCGATAATAACAACCATGTTTCGTTTCAAGATTGTGATTGCTACTGATACACCAGCCAAAATAGTTCTTTCCATTGGGAATGATTAATTACGGGATATATCTTTTCACATATGTAATCATATATAAAATATATATCACATTAATGTAGTTTAATTATTTCACGTATGTAAAATTAAAATACTTACAAGATCAATATATGATATTATCAATATCATAACATCTAGAATTCCCAAATAAAGAAGAACTCTTATCGCCACAGATAACGTCCTTTTTGTATAAGACCATCTTAGATATATTTGCACCATCATATATGTAATTTCAATTGCATTGAATGTCATAAATGTAAAGGAAGTTACGTACACTAATATGAATCCTGGAATATCATGTCATTATATAAAATTTTTTTTTAATAAATTTAATAAAAGAATAAACAAAGAAAATATATTTATAAAAGTTAGCATACAAATATCTGATCCATTAGTCATTATTACATTGTTATTTGTCTCATTAGTTGTAATTGTAGTATTAACATTTTGGATTGATGTTAAATCTTGACATAATGAATTTCTTATTAATGTGCTTAATGTTATTATTAGAAATATTATTGAATTATTTAAAGGTGACAGCAGAGATTTCATTATAAAGAATGATATTTAGCCTAAAATTTAAAATTTAAATAAGAATCGTTAGTATAAATTATCTTCTGATTTGGTATCTGTTTGGAAACTTTATTAAGGAGAAAAAAATTGGTCATTATTTCCGTACGGCACAAACAAAATTATAATTTTTCTCACATCAATTAATATTTAAATAAGAAATTCTTAATTTTTCAAATTTATTGAATGACACTAACAAAATAAACTGACACAATTAATAAATTAAATTTAATTTTTGGTTTTAAAAATTTTCTATTTATGATATATGAAGTTTTGACAGGTCTAGGATATATTTATTAATTTTATGACAATCTGAGAATCATTTTGTCTATAATAAAAGAAATGATCATTACTAGTACACTTTTTTTTTAATTATAAAATTAAAGGTAATAACGGAGATTTTTTAAAGAGTGATATTCAGAAATTAAAACTACATGCCAGTAATGAAAATACACGTGTTATAAATTTCATTTTGATATCTGGTTAAATTAAAATATATTTATTATGTAAAGAATCGAATTAACCAATTATATCATATACATATAATTCTATATATATGTATGCCTGGTATTTTTTTTTTTTTATGATATTACTTAATTTAGTATATTTAAATTAAATTAAATGTATATAAATTATATAAATATTTATATTAATTAACATTTCGCTCGGGAATTTCATCTAAAAACGTTTTCAAATAAATATAGGTATGAAGAGTTACTAATACAGTATCATTAACCGTAAAATAAATAAATAAATAAGTATATTTTTTTTTTGCATGGTTCGTGCGTCATTAGCACAGACAAAAAATACATAATCAAATATTTTGATCTTGAACATTGTTTATTCTGCAAAAAAATATTATCTGTATTTGGGGGATATGTTGTGTATTAAAATATTACATATAGAAAGATTACATAGAAATAAAGATTTGAAAAAGCAATCCATTAAAAAATCATGGAGAAAGTGTAACAGATATGGATATGATTAGAAAAAAGATTTGATTAAAATTACACAATTTACCATATTTATCAAATTTTATTGTATTAATCTGCATTATTGGTTCTCATGATTTAAAACTTTAAATATTTTAAGTTAAATTAAATATTATACTAGTAACACCGAGTTAGTTGAACCAATGGTTTTTTGTAACATGACATGAATAATTTTATTATCTAAGATTTTTTTTTAAAAAAAATTACCAATCTTCTTTTTTCGCACAAGAACTGAAACTGCCTTTTTTTTTCTTACTTAATTCTAAGCAAAGTTTATTTATGCAATATTTTTCTTAATAAGTCAGCGAATATATTTATGTCGAAAATATGTTGGAAGTATATTGAAATAGACTGAAAATAAATAAATAATATGTGCGTGCGGGTTGTCCTATAAACTGCAAAATGTAATGATTTTTAAGCAAATATTATTATGCTTACATTATATTTTGTATTGATTAGAGGATAAAATGTCGCGACGACATAGTGATACATTAAAAATGATAAAAATGGGAATAAGGATTATTCGAAGGTTAAGTGACGATTAGTAAAGATGATAATTAACTAACGATAACCACAATCTTTTCAGACGGAAAATTTACCGATAATAAGAAATAATAAGCTTTAACATGTTTCATTTAAAAGTTTTTTTTTAATAGTTTTTGCGCTTTGACTTAACATTGCTTAATACTCAATTCCTGTAACGAATATTTTTATGCTGCAAAAAATTGATAAATTTATACATAAAAATAATTTTAGATCTTTCTGTCGAGAACGATGATAATAATTACAATAACAATAACAATAATATAATAAAAAATATAATAAATATAAAAAAATATAATAACAATAATTATAACAATTACAATAGTATTATTATAGTATTTTTTTTTTGATCTTTTTAATATATGTGTAATATGTAAAAGATAATATAATAAAAAATATAATAAATATAAAAAAAATATAATAACAATTACAATAGTTATTATTATAGGATTTTTTTTTTAATCTTTTTTAATATATGTATGTAATATGTAAATCATCAACGTGATGATATTAAAGGATATTAATGATATTCAATTTTAAAAACCAATCCAAATAGGAATTAGGCATTGAAAATTCGACTAAAACAATTTGTCTTCGGGGATTGCGGAAATGGATATAAATAAAGCTCTAGAACGAAACCGTAAAGATTTGTCGACTGATCGCCTTTAATTAATATTTCGTTTTTTTAATATATAATCAACTATTATATGAAAAAAAATTCCATTCATTATTATTTTTTTTTTCTTTTTTTTTTCATTAAAATAAACGCGATATTTTTATTTTGACCATTTTAATAAATAAAATAAATAAATAAATAAAATGGTATCCTTAAATTTGATAATTCTAATTACATTAATTTCATTAATAAAAAATTCATTATGCCAAGAATCACCTTCGCCATCAACAACTTCACCATCTACACCATCACCAACTATTGCTTTAAGTAAGTTTTTTTTTAACAAACGAATAAAATATTATAAATATATTTATCACTTATTCATACGTAAATGTATATACGTATACGTATTTATATATATATATATTATTTTATTAATAGACGACACTGAAGGATTCATATTAATATATTCGGTTAATTATGTATTCATTTTGTTGAATTTAATTTCGGTTGTATTCATACTGGTGCGGATATTTTTAAGATGGCGTAGTAATAAAAGAAAATTTTCCATGGCATTAAGAGTTCCTCTCTACTTAGGATTAATGGGTAAAATAATAATAATATTATTATTATTTATTTTCGCTGAGAATTTGTATTGATCTTAATTATTATTATTTTTTTTTAGATGTCTTATTACTGACAATTGAATTCATCAATATTGTAACGTTATATAAAATTTTTTGATATTGTTTTGTGATATTTATGGTTCCACTTGTGATATTTATAATTCTATGCATGTGACATTTTAAATAATATTTTTAGATATATCCAACGGTATATTTGAAAATAATACCTCAACCATATTGTAGTCTCATAGCTGGCTTGAATATAGGAATTATTTATTTTACACGATTTATGGTTGCTGGTATTGCAATTATAACTTATTTAAGGTAAAAAGACATTGTGATTATTTAGATAATAAATTATTATTTTTTTTTTCCTTGAATTATTTTTTGATAAATTATTATTTAATAAATTATTTTAGAGTATGCCGAAAAGTTTATTATAACTATGGTACATATGATTGGAAGATATGGTTAATAGCAGGAATTGCATCAACTTTGTTAACAGCTTCTGGATATAAAAGTTATGGTCCCACCGAATATTGGTACATATTTTCATTTAAACATGTTTAAAGCAATGAAGTTTCATCTTTTTTCATCTTTTAATCTTTTTATCTTTATCTTTTTTTTTCATCTATTCCAAACATATACATATATATTTCGTAGGTGCGCGGCAAGAATAAGTTCAACATATGTTCCAATCTTCTCATTAATATTATCAATTAGTGTAATAGGAACTTGTACTTTTTGTTACTACAATACCATAATGGAAATAAGAGGTGTCAAAAAAAACACATCAAATTTTAGTAATAGTGGGATTATTGGTAGTGGTGTTAATGGTAATGGTGTTAATGGTAGTCGTGTTCGTGGTGGTGATAGTGTCGAAAAGAATGCAGCAACAAATAATTATTGTAAAAATATTCTTAGTAGAACTGAACAAATTGAGGCAAGAGTGACAAGAAAAGTTGCTGGTTATATTTTAGTATTCATTCTACAATGGGTGAGTTATTGGTAATTGTAAATGGTAATATCGTCACATTAAAAAAAAATCATTAACGTGCGATTAATTTAAATTTATTTTTAAAGATTCCAAGCTTTCCTTACGAAATTAGTATAATTATGGATGTAAGTTTAATTATTATGTTTATTTTTTGTTTAACTTTTTTTTTTTTTGTTATAATAATTTTATTTAATTTATTTAATTAATAATTTAATTATATTCTCGTTCATAGAAAAAAGAAATTTGGACATTTATTTTAGTCGTAGCATCAATTAATCTTGGAGTATGTGATTATTATATATCATTTCTTCTTTAATATTTAATATTCAAGTTTATTTATATCTTTCTTTATTTCTTTAATATAAATCATATAGGGAATAGGAAATGCTATATTTTATGTATTAAATGAAGGATGGACTTCTGAAGGTAGAGATTCCACATTGGGTACAGAGTCATCTGATATTCCTAGTACCGCATCTAATAAGAGAATTCAAACTGGAAAAGAAGAAGAAGAAGAAGGAAAAGAAGAAGAAGAAGAAGGAGAAGAAACTATTCAAGAATCTTCAAATAACCGTAATAAAAATCATAATCTTTCAAAGGCATCTGAAAAATCTTCTCAAAATACGTCCGAAATCACTATAGTAAATGTTGATGTAACTACTACTACTCAAATTACGACAATTAATAATGACAAAAATGTTTAGATAATTAGATCATATTTTTCTTATATTATCTCTTAAATGGTTGTATCGCATATCGAAAATATTATAATAGATTAAAATTTACATCTATGCTATGTACATTGTTTAAATATTAAACATGACATGCATTAAATTATTCAAAATATGTATTCATTCATGTGATTATTTTCTTTAGTTGCATTATGTAATAAACTCGCTATTGTTTCCAAATTGTAATTTGATACAATCAAAGGTCCAAAAAACACGAATTACCCATTTTTGGGGATGCCACTATCGTTACACGAGATCCTTTTTTAGATCATTAACACACAATAAAGAATAAAAAGAATACCTTAAGAAAATAAATACTATTTAATTTTGAAAACAATTGTATCTTCACCATCCTTCAACATCTTTCAACATCTAGCTAAAAAAATGAAATTATCTCATTTTTGTTTATTAACAACAGTTTTTATCCTTTTATTTTCGTCATGGTGGTGTTTTGCATTGCCAATTGATAACAAATTCAAAAAACTCAACGATATCTCTTATGACAATCAAATTATCATATCCGTTAAAGAAAGAATTCAATTTAACAATAATGATGATCACGAAACAACCTCATTCCCTGAAGAAAAAATTCTATCTAATAATAATGATGAATTTATTTCAAATTTTCCATCTATCAATGCAACTTTTCCATCTATCCCATCTATCAATATAACTTTGCCATCTTTCCCTCCTATGAATGAAACATTCTCTCATATCAAAGATTTTGTGAATGAGCATTTCATAGTTATAAGCTTTATTGTAATCGCAATTATTGGAGCAATAGTTGGTTACTTTGCACCAGTGGCTTTTGTGAAGATAATTAAAGGTATCGGGTTTCAAGTAGGAATCCTTGCTGGTTCTCCAGCAGCAAAAATGATGTCTATTTGCGGAACTGGAGCACGGAGTATCGTCCCAAAATTACAATTTCGCGGTGCTGCAGGTTTCAATGGTTCAGCTTATACTAAATGCTCTTTATTTTGTGCGCTATTGTTCATTATAATTTTATACATATATTCTATATTCATAAGTTAAAAACGTAAATAAGTTATAGTGGAATAATTTTAAAATTATGATATATGAACATTTCATTGATAATAATATTATTAAAAATTATGGTGGTTTAAAAATTATTTATTGCAGGTCGTGAGTTTGGTTTTACATCAAAAGAGTAACTTATATATTATCTATTTAAATAATCTGAGGACTTTAGCTATCAAAAAATATTTCTCTCTCTCTAAATTCTAAATGCTTATGTTTTCCCTTCTCCCGAATATTATCTAAATTATTAACATAACAAATATTATACATATATTAAATATTATTCCTCACCCTGGGTGAGATAAAATATTGTTAACCTCTACTTTCAAATAATTATCTGGTGAAAAAATAATATGTGACAAATAGAGTTTCATAACCTTGGAATAATAAAATTTTATTCTCATCGGAAGGCTTCCAGTGCACTGTCGTTACATAAAACTACCATTACACAATGCTGAAGATTTTGAAGAAAATAAATACTATGGGCTTTGACTATGCATGTGGGCTTGAAAAACAATCTGTCACACAGATATTGTAAAGTGGACACCTTTGACTACTAACTAAAGTTCTTTTTATTACTAAATTGAACTAAAAGTAAAAAAAAAAAAAAAAAAAACAAAAAGCAAATAACTATATTGAGCTTTAGAGAAAAAAAAATAGAATAAATTGTAGTAGATTCGAAAATACATATTGGTAGTTGGCATCGAAAAATTTTGTTTATAAATTTCAAGATGAGCTGATCAAAACAATGATCTGATTGGATAAAAATATAAAAAGTCAAAACAATCTGCTGATATTTACTTTCGAATCAGCCATATGTTTGGTTTTGTATCTTCTTCATCTAGCTAAAAAAAATGAAATCCTCTCATTTTTGTTTATTAATAACAGTTATTGTCCTTTTACTTTCGCCATGGTGGGTGTTTTGCATTGTTCATATCCGTAGAAAAATTCAATCGTACAATAATGATGATCATGAAACATTCCTCGAAGAAAAAATCTTATAATGATTTTGTTTCAAATTTTACGTCTGTCAATTTAACTTTTCCATCTATCCCATCTATCAGTGTAGCTTTACCATTAATTAATGAAGTTACCTCTAGTACCAAGGAATTCTTTTCAACCCTCAAGGAATTCTTTTCAAACATCACTGAGTCCATCAAAGATTTTGTAAATGAGCATAAAGTTATGAGCTATATTGTAATCACAGTTATCGGAGCTGTGGTTGGTTGCATTACACTTAAAATTTTTGTGATGATAATTCGATGTAAGGGTTTTCGAGAAGGAGTTTATGCTGGTTCTTCAGCAGCAACATTGATGTCTATTTGCGGAACCGCAGCGTATAGTATCATCCCAATTTTACAATCTATCGGATCTGCAGGTTTTAGTGGTTCAACTTATACTAAATGTTCTTTACTTTGTGCGCTATTGTTCATTGTAATTCTCTATATTATATTAAAATCATAAATAAGTAATTTTAAAATTATGATATATGAACATTTCATTAATAATATTAAAAATTATGGAGTATTTTTCAAATCAACTGGTTTAAAAATTATTTATAGCAGTCGCGAATTTGGGTTTACATCAAATAACATAAAATAGGTCATTGTATTAGCAACTTGAATTTTATCTATTTTAAGTTGTAGTGGATTCGAAATGCATATTGGCAGGTTTTTGACGTATAGTCAAATATTTAAACGAAGGTCAAGCATTTATTCACATAATAAAGTAATATAAAAATAATAATAAGTGTATGTAAAATTTTATGCTGAACCTTTTTATTTAGAGATTAAAAGGTAGTTGATATAATAAAATTTTGAGTTGTTAATGGTTTTTATTTTTCTTTATTTTTATAAATCTCAAAGAGACGGGATCTTGATCAAAACAACGATCATGATTGGAAAAAGCAATCTGTTGATATGTACTTTTCATCTAGCTAAAAAAAATGAGTCCTTTCATTTTTGGTTATCAGCAACAAGTTACTTTCGCCAGGATAAAATATTGTAAACCCCCTACTTTCAAATGATTACCTGGTGAAAAGATAATGTGGCAAAGAGTTTCCTGACCATAGAATAATAAAATTTATTCTCATTAGAAGGCTTTCAATGCACTGTCGTTACATGAGATCTTTTAATCACAAAGCCATCATTACACAATGCTGAAGATTTTAAAGAAAATAAATACTATGGACTTGAAAATAAATACTAGCTTGAAAACAATCTGTTACACAAATATTGTTAGTCGTTACTAACTAAAGTTCTTTATTGCTAAATTGAACTAAAAATAACAAAAAACAAAAAAGAAAATAACTATATCGAGCTTTATAGAAAAGAAATAGAATAAGTTCTAGTAGATTCAAAAATGCATATATTGGTAGTTGACATTGTAAAATTTTGAGCTGTGAACGATTTTTATTATTTTATTTTATAAATCCCAAGTAAAGCTCCTAATGTAACAGTTTGGTTCAGTTCTAACATTGAACTGGAACTGAACCAAAATTTAAAAACTGGTTTCGGTTTGGAACTGAAATTTAAAAATTGAACTGGACCGAACTGGAACCAAACTGAACTGAACCAGTTTGCACCAGTTCAAAATGGTTCAAAAATTTTTTTTCTGTCAGAGTTTTGTTTAACTATTATAGTAAATTATAATATAAACCTGTTACAAGAGTAATTCTTATAAGTTTAAAAAAATAATTATATATAAAAATTGTAAAAATTTAAATATAATTTTATTTATATAAATAATATTTTTCAAAATATTATAAAAATTTACATATTTTCATGTATATTTCTTTCTAATTTTAACCACCCTTTTAAACACATACACATTCTTATAGTATCAGGTTTTAAACTACCTCTTCTTTGTGTAATTAAATCAGTACCACCTGAAAATATTCTTTCAACTGGAACACTTGTTCCTGTTTAAAATAAAATAAATTTAAAAAAATAATTTATAATAAATTAATTTAATAAATATTAAAAATATACCGGAAATTAATAAAAAATAATAAGCCATTTTTGCAAGGTTAGGATATTCAGTCTCATGAAGCTATATGAATTAAAAATTAAAATAATATAATAAAATAAAATTTCAATGTTTATATTCAATTCTGATTTTTAACCATTACCTTCCAATACATTAGAATATCCATATCATGATTTGATGGAAGTTCTTTTAAATATGAACATAATTCATCTGTATATACAATTTTTCTTTTTTTAAAAATATGAGCAGATAAAGTATTAAGTTTAAATGAGGATTCATCTATTTCTTTGTTGCCAGTGGGTTTATATTTCTCATTCTATAAATTAGTTATTTTTTGTTTATAACTTTTAATATATCTGTTATCAATATTATTTTCTTTATAATATGTTAATTTTAATCTAGGATCCAAAACTGTATAAATATAGATTAATTAAAATTTTAATAAAAGTTATGAAATTGTAAAAAAAAAAAAAATTATACTTGTTGCAATTATATAAACAAGTCCATTTGAATTTGAATAATAATTTTCTAATTTTTGTAAAGCAAAATTGGTAGCCTCATTAATATTAGATTATTTTTTTTTTGAAATTCTGTGATAGTTTCAAATAAATAATCATAGACAGGAATGGGTTGGTTAAAAGTTGGAAGCTTTGCTGTACTCATTTCTAAAGTTGCAATTTTGAAACACTATTATAAAAATAAAATAATATTGTAATTTAAAATATAATTCAAAATTATTATATTAAATAAATTATACCTCTAATAATTTTTTTATTTCTTCTAACTGACTCCATTCATTTTCTTGTAACAAATATAATGATAAATTCTGATCAGCAGATGCTGTATTATGAAGAGGCTAATAAAAAACAAACTAATATTTGTATAAAAATATAAATAATTATAAAAATTTGATAAAATATTTTTACCTCTTGAAGAATTAATGCTCTTTCAATCATGTCATATGTCAAGTTCCACCTTGTTTTCACATCAGGAATTAATTGAAGATCTTTAATATTTAATACTTTACATTGTTGACAAAGTTTATCATGCTGCTGTGGAGAAGCTCATATTTAACTACTAATTTTCTTAATTTTTCTATAATATCCAAAGAATTTTCATTAATAGAATCTAATAATACATCTTCATTTTTTGGACCCATTCCTTTTAGAGACTTTAAAGTATCTTGTGCTACAAGATTAATTATATGTGTCAAGCACCAAATGAAGATCTTCAGATTTAAAGTCAGTGTCTTCATCTGAACAAAAAATATCTAAATAATTAAACATAGTATCCATATTACTAGCATTATCAGTAGTAACAGCTAATATCTAAAAGTAATAAATTAAATAATAATAAATTAAAAATAAATAAATAAATAAAATAATAAATAAATAAAATAAACAAAATAAGTTAACCTTTGTTGCAATATTGAATTCCTTAATTGTATTAAAAAAAACATTAGCAATATTTTCTTCAGAATGTGAACCATCTAATTTTTTAAAATCAAGAATTACACTTTTAATTTCCAATCTTTAGAAATCCAATGTGCAACACAATACCAAGAAATTATATTTTATTTTTGGAAGTTCATCCATCAAGGGTAAAAGAAATATGTTCAGAAGTTTCTTGCAATTCATTTTTGATTTTTTTTGTTCATTTTCAAAAGATTTAAAAATACTATTTCGTATAGTATCACCAGTAGATAATTTGGCTTCAAAATTTAATCTTTTTATTATATTTTTGAAAAAATCACCTTCAACCACAGTAAAAGGTTGGTCATCTGAAACAATCCATTGAACAAGATCATTTTGTCAAGTTTCTTGTGAAAAAATCTATTATTAATTTAAATATTAATTTAAATATTTAAAAAAAATTTAAAGAAATAATATAATATTCTACATATCAAGGTTTTAACTGATATGACATATTTATCCATTACTCCAGAAGTTACAACTTTTCGTAAGTTTTTGTGATTACAGTGGGTGGTCAAAAGTCACCAGACAGTTGAATATTTTTAAAAAAATTACTAAATTTATAATGCTAATTGTGCCATAACAAGTGATCTAAATTGCACAAACTTTTTTTTTTAGTTTTCTCTAAAGCAGGGTTATCATATAATATATTTTTTGTTAAAACTAAATGTCTACATGTAGAGGAATTACACTTCAAATAAAATTGACAAAAAATGATAAATTTAACATTTAATCGTTGTCCATATCAGAATCGATGGATTTTAAAGATAGATGCCAACTATCTTATATTGAATTGTAACCAGAAACAATATCTATAACTTTAATTAGTAGCATTTTTCATAGTATTTATTGAAAATTTAGGCTTTACTTAGACATGAATAAAAACGACTGAAATTTATTAAAAATTTTAAAAAAATAAAAAAAAATACGAAAATAATTGTCAATTATTTTTACATATAAAAGTTTTTTATTTACTAAAATAGTAATAAAATTAATACTAAGTAATATTATAGCTAAGAATATGTAGCATCTTTTCTGAAGTATTTAGAAATATTCAATTAAAATTGAGTGAATAATGAATGATTAAATTCCAGAGAATAATTTTTAAACATCCAATGTTCAACCATTGATATTAAATTTAATTTGCAAGAATAAATTCTAAAAACTTCATAAAATATGCTTCATGTTCTTGGCTATAAGAATTATTAGTATTATATTTGATGTTTTATTAATAAATTACAAACTTTTATATGTAGCAACCTTTTGGTAAATTATTTTCAGATTTTTTAAAAAATATCAATGATAAAATGATTAACAGTAATATTAATTAAAAAATTCGAAATAACTATCAATAGTTGCTACATATAAAAGTTAATAATATATTAATGAAATAGTAAATATGTTATTAATTAATCTTATAGCTAAGAATATGGAACATCTTTTATGAAGTTTTTAGAATTTATTCTTGTGAATTGAATTTAATATCAACGACTAAATATCGGACATTTAAAAATTATTCTTTGGAATTTGATCACTCATTATTTACTCACTTTTTATTAAAAAAAATCTGAATTCTTTACACAAGATGTAAAATATTCTTAACTTTAATATTACATAGTATTATATTTATCAATATTTTAGTAAATAAAAAACTTTTATATGTAGCAACCTTTAATAATTATTTCAAACTTTTTAATTCAATTTGATAGATTAATTTATTTATTAATATTTTGTGGAAAACCTTTATTTTCAATAACAGCAACAATACGATTTGACATGCTATTAATAAGATTATTATATTTATCTTTTTCAAGTTTAACCTATTCTTCCTGTAAAATTTGCCATAAATTATCTTTATTTTTAGATAATGGTTTATGTGACCTGACTTTTCTATCTAATTCATTCTATAAATTTTCTATAGGATTTAAATTTGAACTTTGTGCAGGTCATGGAAAACTTGTAATATTATTATTTTCCTTCCATTTTTTTACTATTTTTGCAGTATTAATTGGAACATTATCTTCTTGAAAAATATAATTATTACTATTTTCTAAACTATTTATAAATGGAATTAAATTTTTTTCAGCATTTCTATATAAATTTTTACTGTTATTTTATCTTCTAATCTCACTAATGGTCCAAGCTTATTTTTTGTAAAACAACCCCAAACCATTACACTTTCTTGTCCTAATTTAAAAGTTGGAACAAGATATTTTGAATTATATTTTTCTTGAGAATTTTTTCAAATGTGTTTTCTTCCATTTCCTCCAAATACCTCAAATCTTGATTCATCACTTCAAATAATATTATCTCATTCATTCATCTAATTTTTTCTTATTTTGGTTCAATTTAACCTTTTTATTTTATTTGCAGCATTAACAAAAGGTTTTTTAGCTCTAATTCTTCCATAAATATTATTTTATTAAGATGTTTTCTAAGAGTAACTGAACTTACATTTGTTGAGGTAGATAAAATAAAATCTTCACATAGTTCTTTAATAGTAGTTCTACAATTTCTATTTAAAATTTGAATTAATTGTATATTATCTCTTTTAGTTATAATAGGTGGTCGATCACTTCGAGAAGATATTTTCTCTAATTCATCATTTTTGTAAGCTTTGATAATATCCTGTACTGTATTTTTTGGATAATTCAATATCTCACTTATTTCTCTTACAGAAAAATTAAATTTAGATGCACCTATTATTATTGTAAAAAAAAAATTAACTTGTTTTCAATTTAGATGGATTAAAAACTATAGGTTAGAGTAAGGTTTTGCTCTTACGATAACTCATAGTGAGAAAGATAAAAATGATGGGATACCCCAGCGGCGTATTTACGTATGTACCAAAGGTAGAAAATAGGAGAAAAGAAAAGAAGCACACACTAAAGATAGTTGTAATTCAGGCCATAATTCTAGTAACTGCCAATTTCGTATTAATGTTTACTATCGGAAGAATGACAATATGGTTTATATTATGAAGGTTGAAAATAATCACAATCATAAACTTGTTGATAACATCGTTGCTCTTGCGTCCAGTTATCGAAAATTCACTTCTGAAATGCAGGATGATGTAAAGTTACGTGCAACATGTGGTGTACAGTCTGGTGTAATTGTTGAAGTGTTACAATACAAAATCTGGAAATATATATTCATGATCGTGACGTATATAATTTGATTAATCAATTTTGCCTTGAAAAAAACCAAGTTAAAAGTGACACTGGTTTAGTATATCATAATCTTATGAAGTAACAGAATGAAAATTCCTCTTTTCACGTTGATGCACAGTTTGAAGAACAAGACAATTGTCTCGTATGACTCTGCTAGATATTTCCCTGCTAACAGGAATTATGAACACATTTTCATGATATTGTTCTCCTTGATACAACCACGAAAACCAACTGTTATTCGATGATTCTGTGTGTCATAATTCTAGTTGACAATCACAATCGCTCCTGCCTTGCAGCAATGGCCGTTCTGTCGGATAAGACTAAAGAAAGCTTTGCATAGATTTTCTAAAGTATACTTGACGCAACAGGTGAACTAAAATCACGCCTACTCTATACGGATATAGATCCCGCAATGATTGCTGCGGTAAATGATTCTTGACCAACGACAAAGTACCATTTTTGCCTTTTTCATATTCGAAAGAATTTAGAAAACCATTTTTTGAACAAATTTCGTGGTGAAAAGTGAACAAATTTTTTTTCAGCTTTTTGTCATACACGAAATAGTCGTGTAAAGTCTATCTTCGAAGAGAGGTGGGCCAAATTAATAACCGAATATATTGATGTCGCAAATTATTTGTAGCGTTGTTACAGAATGAAAATATAATAATAAAATAGTATTAAAAACACCTGCAATAATTTATAATAACCTTTAAGATAATATTTAGAATTTAATATTAGTTCATGTAACAAATAGTAACAATTTAATAATTACTTTTAGCAAATATTTATAGCCTGTAGCACACATTAGTTAGTCACGAAATAGTAGTACAAGATCACGTGTTCACGTGAC
>CAJVPK010000940.1:0-18358 GCA_910592015.1 Diversispora eburnea | reverse complement strand
ACACTTAATCTATTAATAAAGTTTATTGGAGCAAGACTCCGTTGGATATAAAAAAAAAAAAAAAAAAAAAAAAAAAATCATTTAATCACCTTTTTTTTCCGCATTTTTATTCTTTTAATATTTTTATATGAAATTCTGATAAATTAAACTAAATAAAGTGATATTTTATGTAAATATCAACTTTAATTTTTAATTGTAAAATTGGAAATCTTCACTTTTAAGAAAAATAACTTTGTGCAATAAATAATTAATATGTCAAACATTTAAGTGAATTTATGCTAAAATTATTTAGAATTTTGCATGTCCAACTTATTCAAAAATAAAGATACATTTTGTTTTACTTATAAATTCATCAGAACGAATTGGTTTAGGATACTCTATATTAACCATGCAAAAGCCTCTTTTCTCAGTACGTATTCACATTATAATTTCCATTTAAATATATAGCTCAACTAAAAACCGACTCTAATTTCAGCAATGACATAATTAAAATCCTTCATCGATCTATTTAAAATATAATTTTTCAGATTTGCAGTTTTCAAAGAAAAAATAAAATTATCTGCAACCTTTTCCTTAGATCGTTAATATAAAAACTAATTCTAAAAAAAAAATAATAGCCAGCTTGGCGTGAAAAATAAGTTTTCTCTTCAAATATGTTAATAAATACGAACAACAAAGCAACACCACTAATCATAACAGGAATTATATAAAAGGAAGCCAGTTTACATTATGACCGCGTAACACAAAACTCTCATTATCTTATAATTATTATAATTACTGATTCTGTTATTGTATGTTGAATATGTTGTGCAGCCATCACATCAAAGCAGAGTAGTTACGCACTGACACATAAATATTTAAATGTGAAACGATTATTTTTTTAAAAAATTTTCTTTTTATTTCTGAGGAAGAAAAAATTGCAACTAAAATTTCAACAGAATTATTGATTATAATATTAAATAATGTTAAAATCAATTAAAGATTTATATTCATCATTATTATTTAATCGATTCTGGTGTAAATTTACTATAACTATACTTTGGGAATTAGTTTTGGATCAAGAATTTAATTGGGATAATTTGAGGAAAAAAAGCGTTATGTATTCGAACTTATGTATCATGTATGGATACTCAAGCCAGAATTTTACTTACACGAAATGGATTTGATTTATCATCATCACCGCCTCAAGCTACTTTTGATTATCCATCATTCACTCATAAATTTAGAATTGATAATTTGGCTAATTTTAATTCCGAATATTTTGATTTAAGTCAAGGTAATAGCTATAATAATAATGAAGAAATCGTCATCACCACCGAATCGAGAATATTATTTACTGAGATATGTAAATTAATAATAAATTGTTGATTATTTTGAAATGACGGAAGTTCCCGAAAATTATTCTCACGATCTAAATTATAATGATCTGATTGGTTCAATTATCAAGTTACCTGGAGCTTCGAAAGTATTTAAGAAATTGTTTCGGCAACAACAAATGATGAACTAACTAGACCATTATATGAATCATTAGTATTAATTTGTAATAAAATTTTAAATATAGATTTGGTATTTAAGTCAGAATCTCATGTGCAATTATTAGAAAAACTTTTTAGTGTTCAAAAACGATTAGAAAATCTATCAATTATTGGTAATAGTAATTTAAATTCTAATTCATTATTATGGGTTATCGTCAGTAAAAAAGAAACCTTATAGAGTCTTCGTTTAAAATCAGTAGATTTTTATCATTTCGAGGAGAAATCATCACCAATTGGACAATTTACTTAATTTAAAAAACTTCATATTGAATATTGTTTACTTTATAAATCGGATAGTTATTCTTTGCTTCATCATTTAGTTTTCATTATATTTATTCGATTTTTTCATTAAATGCGCATTCTCAAGAATTTATCATAAAAATTCTCGAAACGGCCAATACAAATTTAAAAAATAATTGTCTAGATTTATTTCTCACAATTCCATCCGATATATTTTCAACTATCTTGAATTATTGCACAAAGATTACCGAATTAAATTTGCTAGATTTAAGTCTCGAACAAATAATAATATTTAATAATAATTTTAAAGAATTAAGGAGATTTTCATTTGGTTATGAAAAAGGATTGGATGCTAATAATTTATTATGTAAAATGGCCGAAAGTGTACCAGAATCACTTGAATCTATTGAAATTAGAATGGGAATGTTTAGATCTGAAAGTTTAAGAAAATTTTTTGAAGGGTGGTATCGTAAAGGATGAGGAAGAAATAAAAAGATTATTGTAAAACTTCAATCACGACTATTTACATTAAATGATGACATTTTAAGTTATTGATGTATATGGAGTTCAATTTGATATAGAATAATAAGCCAAATAATCCAAATAATATTTTAAAAATAATAAAAATAAAACCAAATAAGAAATTATATTTGTTTATAGTATTGAATGCTGAATTGTGTTCATTGAATTATTTATTATTTTACATTGAAAATATTAAAGATACTATGTAATAAAGATTAACATTCTTTTATAAATTTTTAAATTTATTAAAATATTATATTGATTTTCTCGTTAAAATTAAAATCAATATTAAATTAATTAGTTAAAACTAATTTAACATTAAAGTTAATTAAAAAATAATCTTTTAATTTAACTTGAAAATATTAACAAATTATTTTATTGATATTAACATAGTAGTTAAGATATTTTTTATATTTTGTTTCGTTACTTTGAGTTTCTCTTGTAATTATTTAATATAATAGAATAAACATTCAGGTTCAGAATCATTTATGAGCTTGAATTTTAGTTTGCATTGTATATTTTACGATTTAGAAATACTAAGGAAATGCTTTGAGTTACATGGCTGGCACCACATACTTTGGTACATATACATTTATTATGTCAATCTCATTCTTTATATAAACCCATATTTATTTTATTATTTTATGTTTAATAGAAAATAAAACAAAATTGGTCGTTCTCGGAGGAAATTAAAAATAACCGAATCATATCAATATGGTTATACAATTTATAATATGTTTATTTACAGTATTTTTATTAAATTTACTAATTGTCTCTGGATCATAATATAGAAAATCCAGTAAAATGCAAATAATAAATATTATAATTGTCACTGAATATTCATTTTTCTAAACATTCATTACAACAATTAGAATCATCATAATCACACAGGATAATGGAGCAATCTCAACTCCTAATATTTCGATCAGTTAATAAATTTATCCGGATTGTAAAAATTCCAATCCAAATTTATTGAAGAATATGGATTGACACATGATGATAAAATCATTGGTACCACGATGAATGTTAGTAAATTTCATGGCAAGGAAGTACGAATAATGAATTTTCACCATCATTAAGTCTTATAGTCAAAATTAATAAGAATAAATGTGAGGTGAGTTTGAATTATTCGCTTCAGGAGATTTAGTTAATTTTCATTCGATGTATTTATCCACGAAAATCTTTAAGACAACCAAATAATTATATCGAAGATCCAACGAGGAAAAATCGAAATATTGATGTGCTGCGTAAATCACATGCATAGCAAACATCACCATATATGGGAGAAATGAATCCCATAATTTTTAAAAATTTCTATAATTTATCATATTTAAGGAATACTCATACATCTACTGTTGGAGTATCTCCCTCCATAATAGAGAGAATCAGAGTTATCCACTCTGCCCAAATAATAGGAGTCAGAGCTATCTCGCTCTGCCCAAAAAATAGAGAGTCTGAGTTGTCTCTCTCAGTAAAAAGGAGCCTGAGGTGCCTCTCTCAGTAAAAAATGCAGAGCCCCTGCTATGCACGCTTCCTTTTATACTTTTTTTTAAAATTATAATCACTTTATAGTAGATAGTGAAAATAGCGGAAAAAAGGAAAAAAAGAGTATTTTATTTTAAAATAAGATATCGTATCGCTAATTTTAACCAGGAGATTCTCTTGAGTGATAATAGAATTATAAAATTTTATTAAGAGAAAATTTACTCTAATTTTTACCACCTGCGAAATTTGCGTAAGTTTTTTGAGCGTCTTTTTCGTTTTTCGACTTCACTCGCACTTTACGAGACACAGAGAGACTTTCTACTAAGACATTTCTAAGATAGATAGAACGAGCTTATTTTTAGCTACAAATTGATACGTGTTTCATTCCTGTAGTATCGATATTCGCGGCGATAGAAATGTTTAAAAAAAATATTTGTGAAAAATTGTGCAAAAATTAGTGTGTTATCTTGTCGAATATTGATGCTACAGGAATGAGCAACTTACCATTTTGTAGCAACTAACAAGAATGTCCTTTCTATCTTGGAAATACTTTAGAAAAAATCTCTCTGTGCCTTGCAAACCGCGAGTGAATTCGAAAAAACGAACAAAAAACTTGCATAAATTTTCGCAGGTGGTGAAAATTAGTGAAAATTATCGCCTAATTAAATTTCCTGACGAAAGTAAGCAATCAATAGGTAAACGCATGCAAATCAGAAAGAACTGGAAGAGGCTTAAGTTATTTGCATAATCTGAGACCTAACAGACTACAATTCCAACAATAAAAAAAGATTTATTGAAGAACAATAACTGACATTTAGGAAGTGGAAACACATTATTATTGGTTTCGATATGATATGTATAACTTTTATCAAATAGCTATAAGGTTCAATTACAAAATATAAATATTACATTTATTTGTGAAAATGTTATATTTTTTTTTGCATTCGCTCGAATTTGCACTAAATTTTCGTTATGTACTGTAAAAAGGCATGAAAAATTTACATGCATGATTTATCATACGACCTTATTTCTTCCGTAATTTCTCCTTCTCCTCTAGGTAACGTATTCCTATTGATGGGCTAATCGACCGAGTTGATATGATATAGACTTGTTAAAAATAATAAAAAAAATGAAGTGACAAAAAAAAAACTACTTATTTTATTCATATAAAATTAAACAATTCTTTTACTTTTTTTTTATCTTTTAATGATACATGAGAAATTAAAAATGTAAATATAGATAATAAATGAATAAACAAAATAACAATAACAATTATAAGCAAATATCCCTATGTAAAATTGTCCGTTTTCTTTCATTCATTTCAGTTCGTCCTTTTTGATACATAACATGAAGCAAAGTTATAAGGTTTATTTTTTACATTTTCCAATAATATCATTCGATAAGAATTTGTCCAAGTACCATTAATAGTTTTAGGTTCCATCTTTCCACCATAATGTAATTCTTAAATAAACCAATGTCAAGTCTTTAACTTATGTGCATAATAATAGTTTTTACCGAAAATTTGAACGTAAAAACTACTTTTTAAATTTCCTCTGCCTCTGGAAGTTTCTTCCCCATTATACCATCATCTAATATTTCATTTATCCACCAAGTTTTCTTCATAGTATTATACATATATAATAATTTTTATCTTCGATTCCACAATGAATGATACTTGACCAAATTCCATCACAAGTGATTTTACCAATTTTTATCACCCTCAAATAATTGTGTATACCAATGATTTGTATGTATCAGTACTATGACAATAATAGGAAGCGGGATCATTAATATTAAATGGTAGTAAGACTTTATAAGATTCTGTTTTTTTCCGCTTACTATTTTCATTAGTTCTATAGGTTAAGCCAAAATCTTTGCAATCTAATACTGAATTTTGTGGGTTTGTTCCTTTTTAAGTTTCACTTCTGATTGCAAAGTTTTTATAAACACAGAGTCTAACAATATAATGACTATTAATTGCTTCACAATGATTTTGATAAAATTCCTTACGCTCTATCATTGGATTATGGTGACGGTGAGTAAATTCTAATCAATTAATCGATTATAATTTGTAATTAGAATCATATTTTGATCTTATTGTGTTTAAATGATCAATTCTTAAATTCTCAATAACTCGACAGTTATAAATAATCACTACAATTCAAAAGTTTTTTTTTTTCTTTTTTGTTATCGATATTATTTTATGATATTAAACTTATTTAAATATTATTTGAATTAATCATTAGCTTAATTAATCATCTAACTGTTGATTTACCTATTTATTTACTCACATATCGTAATTGACATCACAATTAACATCTTAGTAAAAGCAAAGAATGTGTGATGAAAGTTTAGTTTATAAAAAAATTTAAAATAATAATTAAATTACATCCAAGAAATTTGATAGATTTCTGCCTTATATTACTTTCTCTTTGAGCTGAATGATGAGGTGGTCAGTCTGGTTGTGGTTTATAATGGGAGTGGCTGAATGAGTGATTTAGAATGGAACTTTGGCAACTAAAAGTAGTCATTGGCTTAGTTAAATCAAGGGATTTGCAAAGGACAATAATTAATATTGTCACAAATGTGCAGAGTATTTCACCTATCAGTCTCAGAGTTTGTCTCGCACAAACTAATTTTTTTAATACACTCTATCTACCAGTAAGTCAAGCAATCCATCAATCTAAACTTGCCTATCTCAAAACTGATAATAAATATAGTATAATTCTTTTTAATTCTTTTTAATTTTTTATTTCAATCTGAAGGCTCAGTGAGTAAGTTGGAGTAAAAGTGTTAACACAGTATCAAATAATATTTAACAATATTTCACAATATCACAACACAAAAGATAAATTTATTAAAAGTAAAGTATCATTTAACAACAGAAATACCACAGGTTATGTGTCTATTTTACCATCCCTAAAGGAAGTTTACTTTTCTATCTAATAATATAACAGTTCAAGACTATCTGGAATTATTAATTAACTGAAGTCTAAGAAACTACTAAGACTTCTGTTCCCTGTCTCTAATGACCACTTCTTTTATACTTTTTTTGCCTTCATTCAAATTTTACCTTTCATCCTTTGTACTTCATCATTCATTTTCAAATATTATTTTTCAAATAAAAACATAAGTTATTTATCCTTGTACAATCATCTTAGTGTTACCATTTATTATCCCCCATGATAATTAACACCAATTTTGGTCACAACAATATGTAATAAGTAAATCATCTAATTTGTAATATTTTTATAAGTTTTGATTTATGGTTTTTTTGACACTATTATGTATATAAAAAGATCATTACTTAATTAAATTTCTTGTAGTTCTGAATTTTGTGTTTCATATATATACTTATACATTACTATTTATTATGTATCTAAATTTTAAATTTTGTAAAGAAATAAGACTGTTTAATGCTGTGTTATACAAATACAATTGTGAGAATTAAACATATAAAACAAAATATAAGAGAAGATTTGGATCTAGTAGTGGACTCTTGATACCTATCCTGTTGAACATGATATTTATGACATTGAGTTAGTTCTATTTGCACCTCTCAATTTGAATAATAGAATTTAGAGACTTAGGCCATTTTCAAGAAAGATAGTTTTATTCTATCATATTTGCTACATTTTTAATCAATATGTATCTGTATAACAGATTTTAATTTACATTAAATTGTAATTTAAATTTTAGATGACAATTTTGACTTATAAATATTTAATAATTCTTAATAAAGTTGTTAAGTCCAATAATGTCCTTTAAATATTTCTTTGACTGGAATTCCTTTGGAGATCTCAAATAGGTTAACAATGATATAATTATTAAGATATTGGTAACTAATTATGCTAGTTAGGAATGTAATTTTGTCCTTAAGGTTGTTGTTCCACATCAGAATACATATCTTGCATATTCACATCAGGAATTAAATAAAAAAATTATACTGTGGCAAAGTAATTTCTTGAGCCTGCAGATTATTACAGGGAATTATGAATGATAACACTAAGATAATTGTGCAAGGATAATAACTTGTGTTATCATTCAAAAGATAATGCATACAGATGAAGGATGAAGTATGAAAATGAAGGATGAAATACAAGAATGAAAGATGAAGTACAAAAGATAACAGGTAAAATTTGAATGAAGGTGAAAAAGTATAAAATAAGTAGTAGTTTTTTGTAATTGAAAAAGAGAGTAATAGTAGTTTCTTAAACTTTAGTTAATTAATAATTACAGATAGTTTTGAATATTAATATTATTAGATAGAAAAGTAATCTTCCTTTAGGGATGGTAAAATAGACACATAACATGTGGTATTTCTGTTGTTAAATGATATTTTACTTTTAAATTTGTACCTTTTATATTTTAATAAACTTATCTTTTGTGTCATGATATTGTGAAATATTGTTAAATATTATTTGATATTGTGTTAACATTTTTACTCCACCTTACTCACTGAGCCTTCAGATTAAAATAAAGAATTAAAAAGAATTATATTATATTTATTATCTGTTTCAAGATAGGCAAGTTTGAATTGTTGGACTGCTTAACCTACTGGATGATAGAGTGTATTAAAAAATTAGTTTGTAAGACAAACTCTAAAACTGATATGCAAAAGTGTTTGAAATACTCTGCCCATTTGTAACAGAATTTGTTACCTCCTGTGAGGTGGCATAAAGATTTGGCACAGTAGGATATAATAACTGGTACACCTATTTATTCCATTTTATAATTCTTCAATAAAATTAGTAAAAGATATATATTTGAAGTACTACGTTTCTATTTTTAGAAAAGATAATCAAAACAATTTTTGATATTGTTCTATAATTACAAAAGAATTTGAAAAGATTCTATTCATTATTATAGTTGTAATAGTTTATTTTCTTTATTTAGCAATTTGACACAAGTGATCATCAAAATAGTTATTGGTATAATAAAATTCTCTCAAATTAAAAGATTGATGACAAAGATTAACAAGCAAAAATTTGTGTAACTAAGTGAAATCTTTAAAGGATCAACAGAAATATTCTTTCAAAACCTTATTAAATAATATACCAAGCTGACAAAATGAAGGAAATCTATCAACTAAATATGAATACTGGTGAAAGTGAGACAAACGTCTTAATATGAGGTCTTCAAAATACATTCCACATAAAAAACAATACAAAAATTTTATCATTCTTTGGAGAAATTAAATCCCATGGAATGTTTAGAAGAAATTAATTGATCTGTGAGAATAAACCAATATACTGATGAATATAAACACAAGTAGTTAGCAGATACTTACAGGGTACGGTGAGACAATTGTTTAATGAGATACAGGAAGAACAGAATCCCATTGTCCACTGGAATAATCGAAATAAAACCTCCTTCAAATCATCTTTATTGGTCAATTTTTGAACAACTGCACTTATAAACCAATGGAGATTTGAATTACAAATGAAAGTGCAGAAATTAGATGAAAATATAGAACAATATGTAAATGATATTAAGAAGTTAATTAAACAAATAAACAGTATAATAAGTGAAGTTGAGATAAAAAAAAGTCTAGCAGTTCCTAAAAGGGTTACAAAAGTATATTATTTATCAAGTCCGACCATTTACCATATTTCAAGAGAAGCCTACATTAGAAGAAGCTATTCGAATTGTTAAACAATTTGAAGAAAACACTTAGACCTATCCTGAAGCTACAATGGAATATACTGCTACTACTTCTATAAATATAAAGGACCTGTATCTATATAAAATAAGAATGAGAATGAAGATAATAAAATGAATAGTTCAGAAGTCTTTACACCTATCACTGAAACATTACAAAAAATCATTGAAAAGGGAAAAAAATTAACTAATACCTTTGATAATAAGCTGAATTATGTTGACAATAGTAGGGGATAAGGATACTATAGTAATAGGAGTTAGATAATAGAAATCATAATAATAATCCAACTCACTGCTTCGCTTGTAAACAAATAGAACACATGGTTTGAAATTTTTTGTTAGACAAGAAAATCAAAATCAAGAAACTCAAGCTGCTCCTTCTGGTTCCTGACCTAATAATACTGTATCAAACCAGGTTAATACTACAGTCAATCAAACTATACAATTAGTTCCATAAGAAAACATAAATAGTAATACGTTTATAACTTAAGAAAAAAAATCCAGCAACCTACTACTACAATTTGGGAAGGAGTACATAGTTCAAATTAACAAGAATTTTATCAAAAAGTAACAGTATATCGTAGTTAAAAATTAAAAAAAAACTTAAATGCAATTATCAAACGGTGATAAAAAAAAATAGGCTTTTGATATATAGGAATACATATTTAAAAACAAAATAAGTTTACACATAATAAGTGAATAAAAAAATAAAAGTCATCTGATAAATATGTCTAGAGTGAATGCAATTTAAGAATTATATTTTACTTCTCTCTGCAACCTGAGACATCTCAAAAATTTTTTCACTAAATGCAAATTATTAACATGAATGATTAAAATATCTTTTACATTTTTTTCCATTCTGATAATTATTTACTCACCCGTTATTAAAGTAAAGATTAAACAGTAACGTAGAAATGACAAAATCAAGCATATGTTTATATACATAAACAAGAGAAAACTATATCGGAACCTGTTTAATGCATTACATTGTCAGTCAAATAGCAGGCTCATATTCGTTATTTTAAATTTAAGTAAATATAGTGATGTTCTGAATTATTTATAAATAGATTTTTAATCATTAAAATATGTAAACTATTTAAATAATGAGATTATATTATCTAATTGTACAATTTGGATTTTGTTTAGTAACCTTAAATACTTCATAATCTACAATAGAAAATTTTTCATTGGTTGTTCTAATAGGTTTTTCATAATAAGGACTATTACTAGAACTATAATAACACCAACATAATTTATCTTTAGTAAAATCAGAAACATTTGATTGCATCATAAATCTACAATTACCAAAATATGGACCACGAATATTCTGATAACTTTGACTATGATAGAATAGAGCTTCTCTCTTATTTATGACTCGGCTGAGAATTGAATTTTTAATTTTTCCATTTTTTAATGAAAAAATGAAACTATCATTTGTTTCCACATCACGACCTTCTGTTGAATTATCCCAAGCCAAAGGATTGTAACCACCTACTAATTCACTGGTACCAGCAATTTTTGCAACAACGATTGTGTTAGCATGTCCATGACACATATTCCAAAATGTTTTCGGTTGAAAACCATCTCTACTTCCTCGAAGAATTAATTGAAAATCATAAGGTATATTTGGGACTGAATAAATATCTGATTTTCGATCAATCCATGATGAAAGTTCCGCGAAATGATCTTTGTTGATTATGATTGAAAATGAGTTTGTGATTCTTTCTGGCAAAACAAGGGTTTCAACAGGTTTATCTGGAAACATATTATGTTGGATTAAGTCATCCCAAAGTTGTTCGTCGAGGATTTTTTTATATGGCTTTACGTTCTTCCAAATATCCTCACTAGAAATATGAAAATATCGAATATGTGGTAAACAGTATTGTAGTGTAGTTTTCAATGCATCGAAATTTTCTGTAGACCATTCTTTCGAATTAGCAGGTAAAACAGGATTTTGTGCAATTCCCCATTTAATGACATACTCCCAAATTTTAATTTCTTTTGCTCTCAAGTCATCCCTTTTCAAAATAGAAATCAAAGCTGCTTCTTGGAGTGAAGTGAAACCTTTTGATTCAAAAATCAAATTTGGATGTTCCACAATAATATCATTATAGAATTTTTTCAAACCTTTAAAATCATTACTATCGAAGATTGAATGATAAACAAGGGAGAAATGAGTTTTTAACCAAGGAACTTTATATTCAAGAAGATAGCTTTCCAATATTGCTGATAGTTGTTTGAGCTCTAATTCATTAGCATTGATCATTAATTTATAAACGGTGTTGGCATTCAAATTTTTAATATCGATGATTCCACCATAGATATATCTATTTAATATATTTTTTTTATTAATATAGAGTCATGATAAGATTAATTTAATATTTAAGGTAATGAGTAATTTTTTGACTTACTTAAGAAGAATTTTGAACACTTGAGCAGAAATATTTGGTTTAATAATAGTTTTGATATGACTTTCGTTTGTAGTAACGTTCTCTAATTCTTTATCAAAGTAGGGTGAACGATAACGTAAGACAATTGAGTGTGCAGTAAAGAATTTCTTATTTTCTTTTTGATCAACTTCGATGACAACATTATATTCTTTTTTGTCACTAAGAAGGTTTGAAAAATCTTGAGATAATTTATTAAAAAATTTAAAAGACATTTTTTATTATTTTAAATTTCAAACTGAAACGACTGCACAAATAGACTTCTCTCCATTATATAAAAAAAGAACTTCAAATAGTCAATTTGTTATTGTTCGTTCTTATAAGGTTATATTGTTTACTTATGATTTTGTCAAACATGGCGTTTTAATTATATGTTCTAATTGAGATTTTTTATAAGACTTCGGAAAAATAACTAAAGTTAATCAGTCCACGTTCTACACAAATAATTATTGTGTTACAATTCACATCCATTGTTATTTAAATAACAAAATTATTGTTTCGTTAACTTATTAATTAATCTGTATCACTGTTTACCCAAGCTAAATTTTCTGTATCACAAGCTAAATTATTTGGAGGACAAGGTATAAATACTATCTCCGAAGTCCGAGAAAATTTCTTTTACATAATTGAAATTGGATAAAAAGAGTTTACAATAGATTCTTAACAAAAACTTAAAATGGAATTTTATTGTAATTAATTTATGTTATAGCGTAGCGTCATCTATTATTTATTATATTATCTAATATAATTATGATCGTCGGCAAAGCGGCAGGTTACACATAGTCATAATCATTAAATATTCGATAAAAATATTGATTGCATGATACATTAAATCTTGATATAAAAATGAGAATAGGGATAAGAATAAGTAGAAGCATAAGAATGTTAAATAATCAAAAGAATTCGCAACTTCTGTCACCACTACCACATACATTCCGGATCATATATTCTTTGATAATTATATTTTCTCAATTAATTCAACTATCATCACAGAAAAATATTATTTTATTAGATAGGATTAGTTAATGAACTTGATTTTGGCATTAAGTTGTCTAAAGGGATGGGTTGAAATTTAGAATTTCACTTTTTAATCATGATTCAAATGAAGTCAAGAAGAAAGCTGCTTTCATTTATTGATTATTTATTATATTTATTGAAATTAATTTTATTATTAATTTTTAGTTATCACATGATCAATAATATATTTGGAAATTTCACGAAAAGCAAAGTAATTTCAGAAGCCATGCAAGCTATCCTTGACGGGTAAAAATACGAAACAGATGTTATCGATGTTATTTCAACAGTAATAATTATTTCTTTTAATATATTTAGTACCCAAATTTTATTCGGGAAAATTATCGATGATTTGGCAAGATATGAAATAAATGGTAAGAGAAGAATGATTAAGAGAAAGTATAATTCTTTTAATGAAAAGATTCAGTCATTATACAAATAATCTTTTTTGATATATTTTATTAATGACACAAAAAACCAATTGCATTTGAGTTTATTTTAAAAACACTAATAAAGTGACTTTCGAGTCTTACATCTGACATGTGAGTTATCTGATAAAGTGGCTAAAACGGGAAATTCATTATTTCCACCAAGAAAGACGAAAAAAAGACATCAAATAGACGGAATTTATTTCATGAATAATTAATTTAAATAGGAGTGTAATTAATGAAATTGCCGCCAATTATATTTTTTTAATTATAAATAAAGATATTTATTTACAAAATAGAATATTATCTTTTTTATGTAATTTATTATTTGAATAAAATATTTGTATTTTTAAAAAACAACTTGTGACAGGATCTCAAATAGGAAGATGCTGATTTAATAGATTGAAATTTCGTATTTTATTCGTTAATAATACTTTTGATATAAATTGATTACTATTAATACAAAAAAAAAAAAGTTACAAAGTACAGAATATGAACAAATAGAGAGATATAAAATTTAGATAAATTATTGCAACAAATTCTATTACTGTAAGAAAGCAATTCTATCACCTTAAAAAATATATAGAACTATAATTTTTTGGTAATGTAAAATTATTAAATATAAAAATATAATAAATATATAATATGTAGATAATGTAATATTACAGAATAAAATTAGGAAATAGGAAATTATTATATTTTTTTTTGTTCTTGGAATATTACAATATGGTTATGATAATGTATGGAATTTTCAAGGATTAAAATATGACAGAAATATTGTAGTAAATGTGAGCAGAAAGAAATCATGAACTAAGAATGAATTTATTCCTCATCTTTTAAATTTATTCTCATCCGAAGAAGAAAAGTTTTATATTCCTTATCAAGTAAATAGTGAGCAATAAAGATCATTAATGATGAAGGGTTTTTTCGATTAAATTTATATAAAAGTGTGAAAGGGATTAGAGGGAAGCTGATGAAGTATTTGATCAATATTGGGATTATTTATTATATTCATTTCGGATGTAGAAGATCTTGATGTGAATTATTTCAATGATATTGATTTATGTGATGATATATTATTAAAAAAAATCACAAGAATTAGATTTTGATACTAAAAAAATACAATTTAAATATATAAAATATTGAGGTAATTGAAATAAAAACATATGGCAAGGTTTATTCAATTTCGTTTTTCGAAAAATTAGAAAAAAATATTGATCTCTTCTTACTTCAAAATAACACACGTGAAATTTGCATTATGTAAATACTATCTTTTAAAATAACAATTATGATTAAATGTGTAATGGTTTGCAAGGACCCCCCCTGCTTTTTGTTTTTGATTTCCTTTTGTATTTTCTTTTATTATTATTTTATATATTTCTTTATTTAATTTGGATTCTATTCTAAAACCATGTGGAATTGTCAAGGATTATCAGAATAATTATTTAGTAACTTTATTAATAATATTATATTTCATATTCAATTTTGACAATCTGTAGATTAATGTTTATTATTAATATTATATGAATAGAATTGTTTTTATTTTCTTTTTATTTTTATTTCTGTTTTTATATTTTATTTATTTTATTAATTCTTTTATTATGTCAAGCCCAATTTCGGATAAAAGGGTTTTAAGCCTTAAGTATTATTAAATGTTTATATATTTTATTATTTATTTTTACTTTTATATAACACTTATATATATATCATTATCATTTTGTAATTTTATATAAATAAGGCATAAGAATAATAAAAAAAAGAGTAGATTTTATTCTGTTCAAATAATTATTAATATATTTATTAAATATTCTGTTTAACTGAATTGTCTCAATTTTCTTTTCTTTTATTTGTAATTATAAATGAGTTAGGACACCTCGTTACACTACTGCTCTATCATTTTCATTTTTTTCAAGTATTTCAAAATTTATTAACTCTCGATGTTTATAAATTTAAAATCGGCTCTTATCAAATATCTGCTAAAACTACTTTCAAGCATAAATCGTAAGCAATTTCCTTGGGCCATGTATTTGCTCATGAAAAATATATTTACAGTATAGCATGTATTTACAAAAAAAAAAACATTGACATTCAAGTGATATCAATTTAGGTAAGTCTTTACTCTTTTCTATTTTGCTTTCAACAGATAAATTTCACTAACAATTAATTTTTGAATAGGAAAGGGAAATTTATAAATCTCCTTAAGGATATTATCATCAATACCAGTGGTCAAAATTTTTTTAACACAAAATTCAAGCACTAAATAATCTGAATCAGAAAATTTTTTGAATCAAGTGCAATGATTATTATTACATGCACTAATTAAACCATGTTGAGAGAAGGTTGTTTTCTTTAACTCACTGTGTTATGATTCTAAAACATTGGTTGATGTTACTTGCAAAAGTAACAGGGAATGTTGGTGAGCTCAAAGGGCCCATTGATATGTATTTTTTAAATAACATCTTGTAATGTATCATTCATGTAATAAAAGTGAGAGCACATTCTTCAATTAATTATTTATAAGTATCTCACAACCAATTTTCATTTGTTTATACATGGCATGAACCATTTTGTTTTGAGTTTTAGAATCATAGATTTTATTCATCCAGGTTTGCATAATATGTACAGTGCAAAAAATAACGTCACACTCCTGTTCGCCTTTTTGAAGACCTGAAAAAGCCATCACAATACTTTTTGCTTCTATACTATTTTGGTCAGTCAAAAAATATAGAGATTTCTAAGAGCTACAAAATTGTCAAATTATCATCAATGCTTTCGCAACTGTATTGCTATCTTTGTTACTTGATGAAAAAATGTTCACTAATATCCCAGCTATACATGTTTTCAAAATTGATTTTGGATTTTTGAGGTATTTTGACTTTTTGAGATTTATACAGAATCTATTCTATATATGAAAGTAAAAAAAGTACCCAGTTATATGTATCTTTAATCAAAGAATAAATCTGGGTGGTCAAAGAATTTTGAATTTTAGGTAAAATAATTTCATCTTCTATGAAAAACTATTTTGACTTTTTTTTCCAAAATTGCAATTTCAGGACTCCAAAATAATTTTGTGTGCAAGTATAGTTCCAGCATCTATATCTATCCTGAATATATAGTGTAAACAAATGCCATTCATATCTATTTTTTTTATATGTAGAGTCTATCAAAGTTATCCATCTATATTGTTGAAGTTTTTTAAGTTGTTTTGATCATGCAAAAACAAAATCACATGTAGATTGTGTTATATATAATTCAACTTGATATCCTTCTTTTTTTAAAAAAGAAATCGCATCTTGGATATCTGATGATAATTCAGAAGAGCCATTGAGATAAGTATTTTGAGATTTCCAGATTTTTTATTTTATATTAACAACTTCCTTCCATTTTAATTCTTTTATACTTGTACCAAGATCCATATTTTCAGCTAAATACTTTTTAACTGCATCAACTATTACAGGCACAGGATAGTTTTTAACCACTTCTTTTTCTACTAAAACCCAAACAGCTTGGAGATATTTTAATTTGTCACTTTCTTCTATACCATGTACATGGTTAGGGGAATCTTGGAACTGTTCAAATCTTAATATTTTTATTTTGCAAAATATAAATTTGCTATTAGAACCTTTATTTTTCTACATTTCATGCTTGAAATATCTTCTTTACAGGTACTTGATCAAAAATGTTTATCAAAGTGACATACAAAAGTTTTCCATGAATTTCCTTTGACATTATCTTTATAACTAAACTTTACCCATATATTTGTAACTAAAGGCCACTATTTATTATCAAATTCTTTCATTGGCACTTTAAACAATTGTTGAATATTAAAAAGTAATGTCCATTTTTGATTAGAAGTAAGACTTGTAATTGAGTCTATTGCTATGATATTTGTTATAGTTGATTTGTGAGATTGCAAAAGTTTACAGGTAAAAAGTACTTCTTGAAACAATTTTTTTTTGTTAAAAGCTCATAATTTTTTTTAACAATTAAAAAAAAAATATTAAGGCCACCTTGTTAAACTTGGAATTGGTTTGATAAACTAAGAAGTAATAAAATAAAGTTAACGATTGAAGTAAAGAATAAACAAATAGAGACAAAAGGAAAAAGAACTATTGAGAAAAAAGATAAGAAAGACAAAATAGAGGAAAGTAATAATACACCATTTTATTTTGTTTTTATTTATTTTTCGTGAGAAGTATTTTTACACAATCTGATTGGCTGAAATGTCATTTGATAGTTCAGCTTCCGGGCAGGTAATAATTGTCTAGTCATGTGATAAAACCTGACTTTAACAGTTCCCCTTTTTTTCGAGAGAAAGCTTGAATTTTTGTGTAAACCCAATAAATAAATTATAATAAATCACGTATAAACCTTATTTAATCCATTTAATTTATTTTCTTTATGCGCTAGATAAAAACACAATAAATTAAAACACAATAAAAGTACAGTGGGGTATCAAAAGTCATGGGACAAATAAAAATTAATAAAAAAATCATTAAAGTTAAAATGCTAATTGTGACACAACGGGTGATCTAAACTGCACAAACTTTTTTTTTATTGAATTCCCCTAAATTAGGGCTATCATATGATATATTTTGTGTTAAAATTAAATGTCTATGAATAGAGAAATTACACTTTAAATAAAATTGACAAAAAATAAAAAATTTAATCTTTGAACGTTACCCATACCGGACTTGATGAATTTTAAAGATAGATACCAACTATCTTATATGAAATTGTAGCCAAGAACAATTTCTACAATTTTAATTAAAAGAAGTTTTTATGGTATCTAGTGATAATTTTGACTTTAATTAGACGTGAATAAAAACAGGCCGAAATTTATTAAAAATTCTAAAAAATAAAAAAAAGATCTAAAAATAATTGTCTACAGTTTTTACATATAAAAGTTTTTTTTTACTAAAGTACTAATAAAAATCATACTAAGTAATATTAAAGTTGAGAATATAAAGCAAATTATGTGAAGTATTCAGACAAATTTAATTCAAATTGAGCGAATAATTAATAA
>CAJVPK010000939.1:0-18389 GCA_910592015.1 Diversispora eburnea | reverse complement strand
CCGTCATCCTCTGTCATCCATAAAAACGTTTTCGTGCCAGGATGAATAAACAGTCATCCTGGATGATGGATGACACATAAGGATAATTCATCCAAATAGTGACACATATCATCCTCCATCATCCCCCGTGACTCCAGCTATTTTCGTGCTGCCTCAATATATTGTTCCTCTTCAGCTAATTTCAAGTACCAATGAAAATTATCCTTTTCGTATTTATAGTTTTGGAATACTTATTTCCCATTTATAGGGAGATTTTGTTATTAGACTAAAGTTTTAATAATAATAAAAATAGAATTCTTAAATTCAATAAATTTTTATTATAAGTCTGGAATGGAATATCGATTTAAATGTGATGAATTAATTATATGAAAAAAGAAAAGAAAATTTTAAAAAAAAACTTTTAATACGTTTTAGGAATATATTTTATTTTATTTCATTATTAAGAATATGAAATCTGAACAATACTCTTAAATTTCGTTATATCATAAATGTAATGTCGATTTTCAATCTGTTGTTTATTTGATTTAACGACTTCTAAATTGGACCACGTGTTACTTCTAATCTATTTTAACCTCAAAATAAAATCAACTAAGATTTATTAAACAAACCTAAAATAGATTTGCTTTTTCAGAATTATTGGTTTTTATTTATTTTTTGACCAAGTAGTAAGCATTTAAAGTCAGAAATAATTCATATATAAAATAAAATTGGGAAATATATAGAAATATTATATTATATATTTTAACAAGGGGTGCAAGTTTAAAAATCTTCATTGGCTAAAAGTCACATGTAACCTACTTCAGAATTGGAAAAAATATTATATTAAAAATTTTGAACAGTTTTTATTGGTTTAATTCAAGAAAATCTGTTTAGACTTCACGCATTGTAGGCTAGAAGTTCTAGCCAAATTTTCTTAATATAGAAATAAAAATTTATGAAACTATCAAATTATGATTAGCTGAGAAGAATGATTTCAGAAAACATGTGGCTGATCTCGTCTTTAATTTAATTAAATATAATTATGAAGTTTCCTATTATAAATTTATTTGTACAAATGCCCGGCAGCCCATCACACACAACACAAAACCATAATAATAATGATTCTAAAGGATCGGTCTCATATAACTATTGTTCAATTTGTATAACTTGTACTGCATCCGATGCCCGTTTCTTTATTTAATAAAAAATGCGTAGTTCCACTTTTTTTGAATTTTGTTTTCTGGAAAATCACATTCTTTTCACTTGTTCCACGCGAAGGCATAGTGGACGAATCTTATTCATCTCATTAAGATATATATGATTCAATTCTTAACACATTGTTTCCGATCACTTTTGTGGTTTTGTTCAATATCGAGAATGCGAAAAAAGAAATTATATCCGAACGTGAGACTACAGATGACATGTAATCGACAGTTGAACCTGAAACTACAAGACCTACTATTGAACCTAGATCATGGCTCACGAAAAATAAACTGTTACCATTACTAGATGACATATTATATAACATAGTCACTTGGGTGATTCCACTAACAGTTTCTTTGCCTATGATGATTTGCCGAGTATAAAGATATAGATATTTTCGATTATAAACATATGCAGTAATCGCATTAACTCGAGGAAAGAGTATTCATGAAACATTATGTCGAAAATTATAGTAGGAAATTATAGAAATATAGTTGATTTTTTAATTAATAAAATAAATCGCAGATCTTCTGTCATACTTCATTTAAATAGTAAAAAAAGTTCTAGTTCTTGTATCCGAATGGTCATAATCAATTATTTTCATTACTACTTGAACGATATTCTTCATTTTTATAAAATAGGATACTTTTATAAAAAAACGTTACAACTTGTATACTCGATATTCTAAGGAAGCGCTCCGGCGTACCGCTTCGTTATATTTCTCTGGTTAAACATAATTAAAAATTTTTATTAAAATAATAAATAAAAATAATAAATATTAAATAATGAGGAATGGAATAAAAATGTAGAACAATTCATATAAAATTTTAACGAATGTAAAAAAAATAAAAATAAAAATAAAAATAAATAAAAAATCAATAAATTATCTAAAAAAGAAATATATTACGAGTGAGACGAGAAAATAATTTTAATCCCAATCACCACCACAACCACCATCACTCCAATCACCACCACCACCCCAATCATCATCACTCCAATCACCACCACCGAAACCGAATTTGGGTTTGGCTTTGGATAAAACTTTTCCGGCCACCATTCCAGCGGCCTAAAAAATATCAGAAAAGAAATAATTTAATTTATCAATCTAAATACTTTTTTTTTTTTTAAAAAAAAAAAAAAAAAAAAAAATCAACGAAATCACGTATAATACTTACAACTCCTCCTAATCCTCCGAGTGCTAATTTGCCATGTTTAGATTTTCCAGTCTTACCCATTAAACTAGTCAGGCCAGTTAGACCACCAGCTAGACCAGCTTTAGTTTTTTTAGAAGTTGAATTTGACGTAGTAGTTGGATTTGATGTAGTAGTAGGATTATACTGTTGATCATATTGATTATTATAATTTTTGGAATAATTTGTAGGATAATTTTGCTGAGGTGGATAATTTTGTTGAGGTGGATAATTTTGTTGAGGTGGATAGTTTGGTTGTTGAGATGGATAATTTGGTTGTTGAGGTGGATATTGTTGATTTGAATCAGAAGGATAAGCAGGATATGGTGAAGAAGATGTTTGAGGAATAGGAAATTCTGGAGTAGGCATAGAAATATTTTGTGTTGTCGCATTTTGAGATGCATACGGTGGTGGATTATCATTTAAAGTTCCTCGTGGATCATCCCATGTGGTTATTGGAGGTTGTTTTGTTGTATCTAAATTTGGATTATTTAAAGATATAAGATATTGATTTTCCTATCTTAGAATTCTCTAAAAAATTTTATTAAAATTTAATACATACCAATAAAGAAATAACTTCCATAATTTGAGTCATACTTTATTAAAGATATATAAATTTTAAAAATTTAATATAATAATAACAAAATGTCAGAATTTTTCTTACAATCCACACACATAAACAAAATGTAAGATTACCTGAGAGACCCAACCGTGAGGAAGAGGCCTATTGTCCATTGTTATAATTTATTTCTTTAAAAAAACGACTTTTTTTTTTTTTTTTGAAAAATAAGTCGAAAATCCACTTATTTATAATCAATGTATTATTGTAAGAATGAATTACCAAAAATTATACCCAATGTAAATTAAACGTGAGACAAACATTTAAGCAAAGAACTTTCCATGGATTTCTACAATTGTTATTTTTAGGAACACATGAGTTGTACCTGATAAGAATCATCAGGTAATATACATAACTGATAATGTACGTATATTTTGTATTTCTATAAAGTACGATACAATTATATTAAATGTACAAGCAATATTTTTTTTTCTGATATGATAGAAAAAGTGTTAAAAAAAGTGTTAAAAAAAGTGTAGAAGAAGCTTATGTTATAAATACGTATAAAGAAAAATGAATACAGATAATAATGGCGAAATTAATTTTAAATAGAACGGCGGTTATAACGAAAGAATTTATACAATTCCGTGTTCATTTTTTGAACTTATGTATTTCTACTGCCTTCACTCAAGGAAATCATTTTTCCTCATTTTCGTTATCTTCACTTTCTTCATTTGTCATTTCTTCATTATTTTCCTCTTTTTCTTCACTTGCCTTTTCTTCATTTTTTTTTTATAATTATTACGTTTATTAGAGATTTAGAGATAATAAAAAATTAACGATATTTTCAACATTATTTCTTAAAGTTTTTTAAAGACGGCGCATTTTTTATTAAATATACAAGTATTATTTTTTCTCTAATATGATAGAAAAAGTGTTAAAAATTGTAGAAGGATTGTAGAATACTATTTCTACGTGAATGAGAATATTAGTTTTGTGTGATATGTTATATAAAGAATACAGATAATAAAGATGAAATTAATTTTTAATAGAATGGATAAAAGAAGGAATTTATACAATTTCGTATTCATTTTTTAACTTATGTATTTCCGCTGCCTTCACCCAAGGAAACATTTCTTTCCCGATTTTCGTTATCTTCTTCACTTTCTTTTTTTTCTTCACTTGTCATTTCTTCATTACTTTCCTCTTTTTCTTCACTCGCCGCCCTTTCTTCCTCACTTTCTTTGATCATATTTTTTCTTCCTTTCAATAAAACACTAGGACCACGAATTATTTTATCTTTTTTCATTGAAGCTAATTCGAATGTGTCAATACTTTTTTTTGATTCTTTTGAGAAATTTTCAATTTCACTCATTAATTTATACCAAGATTCATCACTCATGCTATCTCTTGAAGGAAATTCATATTGACGTTTTGAATCTCTCCATCTTGCTATAGCTAGATATACTTTATTGATTATTGAATGAAGTATTACTAAAGATGAAGTTACGAAAGTTAAGAAAGGAATATAACCATAATTCGCAGTATTCATTCTATATAAGATCTATGACGGATGATTAACAATAATTAACGATGATGGATAAATTAATAATAACAATAATTTTTTTTTTTAAAAAAAAAAAATTTTTACCTGAATAATAAATTGAGGTATGTCCTCGATAAAAAATCCAACCAAACTACCTAAAAATATCTTCTTATTAGCTCTTTCACTCCAAGGAGCTTGTAATGTTTTAATGCCACCAATTCTTGAACTTAAAATAATTAAAACTTCAACTTCCGTTGATCCTAAAACCGTAAATACTGAAGTGGTGGCAGTATTCATTTTGAACCAATGTAGAAATTCATCATTTTGAAATGTTTCCCTCATTACTATGTAAGACGACAAAAATAAATTAAATCCAAATGGGACAACGAAAAAGATTAAGGAAGGAATAAAAAGGAATGAAACATCTTGAGAATGAGTTAAAAGAAAAATCAAATCTACAAAAAATATAAGATTCAAAGAATTAAAAATATTTAAGTCAATATTAATGAAAAATAATTAAAAAAAAAAAAAAAATTAATAAATAATTCATAAAAAATGGATTATAATAAATAATAGATAACTTACCCAGAGAAAAATCTATCAGAATTAAAGCAAATTGGAGTACTGCAATATTCTTAGCCTTATTATCTTTTATTTCAGCAACAATATATAATAATCCCATTACAACTATAACAACACCTGTTAATATTAATGCCACTATATTTTCAATCCAAAAATTAGTTTGAACTATTGCACCATATTTTGAATCCAGCAAAGAAGTCAAACTTCCATTTATCATATTCGTATAAGATAAATAAGAAATTAAATTATCAAGATCAGACGCAAGCTTTGTTGAAGAAGGATTACCCGATTCAATTTTTAGATAAACTAAAATATAATCATTATTTTTTCCTTTATCATAATACCATGTCGAATATGGAGTTGAGATACGATTAATTTCTATCGGAAGAAAATTTGAAATTTCGGTATTTAGCATTTCTAATGCATCGATAGAGTCCGAAATAAAATATTGTTGAGCTTGAGGTTCAAATCGAACTAATACGGTGACATCATCTGTGTGATAATGAAAAAGAATTAAGTATATGAATCTACGGTGTATACTGTATAAAGTTAATAATAACGAAATTATTTACCAGAGTGGATCACTTTCTGAGAAGCTAAAATTTCATTTAATAAATAAAATAAAGAAATAAATACGAATTAAATATAAAAAAAAAAAAAAATTCACAAAATATATATATATATATAAATAATATTAAAGTATTTACCAGTAGTAAAATTCCATACCCCAGCTTTTATACCAGGCAAAGGTTCAAATAAATCTGAATTTATTACCATTCCATTTGATACTTCAATATAATATTCAGTATTTGGTAAATTTAAAGTACTTGAAATTAAATCTGCAGTAAAGGTCGTAGAATTATCATTATGAATTGTAGTTATTAAAGTATTAGGTATTGTTAATCTGGGTATTTCCTCATATCCTGATTGATATATTTTTATATCACCACGACCGGAAAGAAACACATAATCTCGAAAAGTAAGGCTTATAGTAAAAGTAGTGGAATCGGAGGTAATTGGAATATCAGATGCACCAATGCTGGGATAAGATGAAAGAACATTTAGATTTTGATATCCGTTATCTTTTTTTTTTTAAAAAAAAAAAAAATAAATTAAAAATAAATTAATTATAGAGAACAATAAAATTAAAATTAAATATTTAAATAATTTAAAAAATAAGTTTATACCATCGTAATAAAACTTGGGAATATCGATATAATATATTGCATAACCTGAACTATAACTATATCTTGGATCTAACCAATTCGATGGCATCCCTAAAAGGATTACAGTATTGTTTGGGAAAATAGTTGATCCACCGGTATACACAACTTGAGTAGTTTGCTCCTTGACTAATTTCCCATCAGTTGTGAAAAGATCGAGAATACTTTGTGTAGCAAAAAAATCTGTAAAAGTAAATATATTTTCACGTAAACTACTATGTAACAAAAGAAATCCTCCATATCTGTTATATAAATATATAAATAAAGGATGTTCAAAGATTATTAAAAATAATGACTATCTTATTTCTTATTTAAAAAAAGATAATTTGTTAAAAATAATAAAAAATAATAAAATAAAAATAATATTACTGTAAAGGTATAGCAGCAACATCTAATAAATCTCCAAAAGTTGCTTTGTCGTTTGTAATGTTTGATCGAAGAGGTATAACATCATGAACCATTCCACTTGATAAGAAATTAACTTGATATGGTTGAACTTCATCTGTTGTTGCATTCATAAATAATTGTAAGAAACAATTGAATCCATCTCCAATATCAGAACCTGCACAAGCCAAAATTTTTGTTTCATATGCGGTTGTACCAGAAAATATTACAAATGGGGAAGTTTTAACATCTGCACTATTTGGTAATAAGAATGCTGCATACACAAGACTTTGATTATATTGAGGTGATGTTGGGTCACTAATATTTGTTGGAAAGATTGTAACAGACCAAACAATCAAGAATCCTCCATCCATTGTTGCTTCTGGATTATATGAAACCACACATCCTTGTCCTGTATTATTATATTGATTTGATCCAATTAATGTTGCATTATTATAAACTTTCCATTCTAGACTATTACATTGATCAGAAATTTTTTTATAAAAAACCTGATAAATAAAGTTAAATGATAATAAAAGTTAGAAAATAACATTTAAATGATAAAAATTAATAATTATAGACATTAATTTAATCTTCAATCTAAAATTAAGATACATACATATATAAAGTTATCACCATTTGCAACCAATTGATGAGCTGTATTGTTAATCCCAAACATATTATCAATATTAATTTCACTAAATTCATTATTTTCCATTAAAAGTACATGATGCAATAAATTTCCATTTTCATCAGCAATTCCAGCCCAAGTATCTTTTTGAATTGGATTTGTTGGATCATAATTTAATGAGGTCCCATTTGCATATGCAAATAATACATTTGTTTGTGCTATAGTTGATAATGTGTTTGGTTGTATACCCTAAAGTACATAGATTCAAGATTATGAAAACTATATAAAGATTTTTTTTTTTTTTAAAAAAAAAAAAAATACGTAATTGATGAAAAAAGAACCATTGGTAATCCCCAGTGATCAAGTGTCATATCGGATTCGGATCCATTTGCATAAATAATTTTTTGTGAGAGATAAGAACTATTAACTTCTTTACGAACTACGAACAAGCGAAGACTTCCATCTTGAAACGCAGTACATCCAGCTACGTACGTCACATCAAGCGCTAATTAAAATTCGTAAATACGTAAGTTACATACATAGAAAAATTATTGATCGATATTTTTAAAAAGGAATAGCACATACTGAGATCGAGAGTTCCATTAAAATAACTTCTTTCATTAATAACCAAATCGGGTATGTCACTTTGACCCAAATTATTATATGGATAAGTAAATAAAATTATTATTATTACAATATGAAAATGCGCCATGAAAACGATCGTTTCTTCTATTTTCTTATGTTATGTGATATAAAGATAAATTTAAGAAAATTATAAAGTGATATTACAAATTATACAAATGAACAAAAAAAAAAGAGTTCAACTCTGAATTTATTACTTATTTAATATATTAAAATAAGGATCTCATTTTTAATCTAAATTAGATTTCGATCGAAGGGGCTTAAATAGTAATAACAACGATTTACAGGTTTTATCGTTCATTATTTTTTATGGAACATGTTTAAATCAATTTGAGAAATTGTGGCTTTTATTATGTTGTCAATTAAATAACGGATAAAATAATCATTACATTTTATTTATTATTCTGAAATTTATTAAACTAAAATAAAAAAAAAATAACACGTTTGATTTAAAGTTAAAATAATGACATTTTAAACTGCATATTACAAAGAACGGATTGTAATAGCCAATTAAAGGAATTAGGTGTAAAAACGAAAAAAGTGTACATGAAATTAATGCTAACTTTTTTAAAATAATGTTGAAAGTACGATTGTTACAAAGAAAAAACACATCAGAAAGACCTGCAAGAATACTATGAAGCAACTTTTCTATCTATTATTTGAAAGCTATTATTAGGGAAGGGAATTCGAAGAAAATTTTTATAAATTTGAAAAATATTTAAAATATTTTGTGAAGGCTGTTAATGAAATCGAACAGAATATCAAAGATAACTAGAAAATTCAATGATTTAAATTCAGAGCAATGCCCTGCTCTTTACACACAGGTACGAATTTATATGAAAGATCTTTTAGGTTGTTACTAATATTTTTTTGTTTTAAAAGGAACACAATTATGCAATTTTTTTGGGAATTATATCTTTAATGGTTGCATTTTTTTTTTTTACAAATAAACTTAAGACGCGATATCTTTATTTTATTAAGTAGAATTTTTTTTATTAGCAATTATTCATAGTTTATTTCACGATTAATGATAAAGTTAGTAATATAAATAAATATATTCACGCGTGAAAAAGGGTAGTTAAGAATATATATTTATAGTCGTTTGATTCATCTGCTTAACTAATGCCATTTTTTATTTTGAATTATAATACCGTAATTAGATAATGAAATTTGCATTACGCCATATTTCTAATGATATAAAGATTTATTTTAACACAAATCGAAAATAAAACATAATTACGGTAACCATTGATTATAAAACCCTCGAAACTTCTATTAGTTTTATTAATTTAATAATAGAATTATTATAAAAAATACATTTTAACCAATAAAAATATATTCATTAATAAAACAAAATAATCTAGGCAATATAGGGAAGTATAACTAATACATTATTGAATAAATTATTTCTTCAAGTAATTGTTCCGCATTTGTATTTCCACTTTCCATTGCTTTATTTAACCAGTATATAGCTTTTATAATATCTTTTTTAGTTCCACGCCCTTCATAAAAGCATTCTCCGAGTATATATTGGCCATAATCATAATTTTCTGCAGCTTTTTTATACCATCCAAATGCCTTCATTTCATCTCTATCAATTACATAACCATTTGCATAATAAATTCCTAAATTATATTGTGCCATAGTAAATCCTTTTTCAGCAGCCTTCAAAAACCATTTAAATACTTCTTTTCATCTTTACACACGCCTATATCATTTTCATAAAAATATCCGACGTAACATATTGCATCAATATTTCCAGAAAGAGCAGATTTCGTATTCCATTGAAATGCTTTGGTTTCATCTTTTGTTACTCCTATTCCACGTTCATAATGCTTGCCAAAATTAAATTGTGCTGCAATATTTCCTTTTTCAGCGGATTTTAAAGATGATTCATCTTCATTTTTTTCAACACCAAGCCCATTTTCGTAACAATATGCTACAAGAATTAATGCTATAAGAGACCCCTTTTCAGCAAGTTCATAATAAATCTGAAATGCTTTTTTTGTATCTTTTTCAACACCTATGCCATCTAAATACATATCAGCAAGAGATAAGGTACTAATTTCTTTGTTGATATTGTATAATTTCCTTAAGAATGAGGAATTAGAAGGGGAGGTATCATTGACTGTTAAATTAAAGAATTTAAATGCCATTTGATAATCAAAAACTGTCCCAATTCCATACCGATAAAAAAATCCTATTAAGCTAGTAAACAAATAATAAAATGGATGGCGAATCATTTCATATAGAATTTTAGTTGGATTCTTTTTATGTTCTCTTAAATAATTTTTGATCATAATTGGTTCCATATCTTCGAACTGTTTTTTGCGTAATCAATGAAGATTTCAAACAGATCATTAATAAAATCGGTCGTCGTCAAATCATCAAAAGGACGATCAGGTTTAATTTCTAGTTCTTCATTTTGTCTTAAGAAAGAAGAATTATTATTTGACAAATGTTCTGAGAATTTAAATTTATATTTAAAAAAAAACGCAACTTACATATGCAATTTAACATCGGTGGTCACATAAGGTTGTGATTGAGGAGTTTCAAATTCAACGCTTGCATCGGAGATAATGATTTCAGAACGTGAGTTTCCATTGCGCTTCCAATAATCTGTCAAAAATAGAACATTGACAATTTATTATATCTCTTTTGCTTTTTGCGATATTGTTTAACAAATCAACATTTTGTTGAAGATTCCATTTCAAAAGGAGTATTACTAATAGAAATATTGGAATTCTCATTTTTGAAACACCGAGGATCCATGTATTATATTAGGCCACGAGTATTTATAAATCTCAAAGAATCCAAAGATATTTAATTTGATGATCCGAATAAGAATATTTTCAGATTTTCAGAGTTCTAATTATAATCAATAAAAAAATTAAAAATAATTCATTTATAAAATTTATTATTAAATAAGAATACACTTTTCAACATCTAGACCTTTTAAATGCATATCAGCTAGAGAGATGGTACTAATTTCTTTGTTGATATTGTATAGTTTTCTTAAGGATGAAGGATCAGAAGAGGAGGTATCAATTATTTAATTTGCAGTTAAATTAAAGAATTTAAATCAATAATAATCCCAATTCTATACTGATAAAAAAATCCTACACAATTATTTTATTGATTTACACAAATAATTTTATTGTCATATTTAATTGATTAATTAATAAATTTCAAACCAAAAAAAGTTCAAAATTAGCCTTCAAAGTATTTTTTACTTTTTTTTTTGCGCATGAAAATATTTAAGTGAATTAAGTGAATTTAAATTTTAATAAAATAATATTATTTTTATAATGAAAAATTCAATTTTTGATAATCAAGATGATGAAAACATATATATTGTATAATTATCTTGCAATATTCATACAAATTTTAAGAAAAATTGGCTGAAAATGAAGAAAATAACTCTGAAATAAAGGAAATAATGAGATACAAGAAGAAATTATTTAAAGTAAAAGAGGCTATGGTCATAGATGAAATAGTGATCGTGGTCGATGTCAAGGTTGAGATCGTAGTTAGAATCAAAATGAAATTCAAGATTCTATACAATTTCTTCCTCCTTTTTTTAATTGTTTTCAACATTCTAGATATTTATATAAATTTACACCAAATTTGCCAAATGAATATTAATCTTTTTTTATTTTCTCCATATATAATTTGTCTTTTTTTTTCTTTAGAACAATCAAATACAATTGTTTTAAATACAAATAAATATGCTTACTTAAAAGAAGTAGGAGAAGGATGTAAATAGGAAGAATTAATATTAAGTGAATTAAAAATTTGGATTGCAATATTAATTTATTCAGGTATTTTTAAATTACCTAGTGTTTGTGATTATCGGAACAAAAAATAAACAATTTTTTGAGCATAAAATGACAAATTTTACAACATTAATTTGATTTAAACAAGTGCGTTATTTTGATTTTATAATAAATATTTTTTATTTAATTTATTAATATTAACTTAAATTTTATAAATTAGATTAAACATTTCATATACAAAGTTTATTGGAGCAAGACTCCGTTGGATTAAAAAAAAAAAACATTTCATATACATTTCAGATTGTACTATTTCACCTCCATATTGGTATTCTAAGTTAGAACCTTTGGCAGGCCATATTTGAAAAGTTTTCAAACTAATGAACAATTAATAAAATGGATGGTGAATTATTTCATATAGAATTTTAGCTGGATTCTTTTTGTGTTCTCTAATATGACTTTTGATTATATTTGGCTAATATTTTGGAACTGCTTTTTGCATATTTCAATGAAAATTTCAAACGGATCATTAATGAAACCATTATCTTCAGTAGTGATCTTTTTTTTTGAATTCGCTCGCGATTTTCGTGACAGGGAGCGATTTATACCAAGGTATTTCTAAGATGGATCGAAAGTCCTGGTTCCTAGCTACATTTTTATATGTGTTTCATTCCTATAGCATCGATATTTTGGAAAGATAAGACTTTGAATTCAATAACTGATACATAACCAATAAAACTGATTCAATAAACTTAAGCACAGTATATTAGATATTTTACCAAACTAATTGAAATAATATTATTAATAAATAAAAATCATGTTTCAATTACATATCAATGATATCTCAGTAGACTGGCAAGCTTCTGTTTATAAATTCGGAATACAGAAAAAATTTCCCATGTCTTTAGAAATGAAGTAATGTCCGGCAGATCATTCTTCTGAAGATTTCATTCCGATTACTAAAGCGACTCTTTGTAAGGAAGATCTCTTGTTTTTCTTATCTCCTTTTGGTAATGTACTACATTGTACTGATTTTTGACTCTTTTATATAAATTTTTAAAGAAACACTACTTAACATGTTCTACAATTTTTAATATCATACAAAAAAACATCAAAAATTCTATCATCGTTTTATAGTTTATGGGAATTAAGCTATGAATCGATGTATAAGTAATTATCTTTTCAGCATTCTTACTAATTTATTATTTTTGTTGGCCTATTAGTTTTTTTAACAGTTCAAGGGTTAACTGGCTTCAAGCCGAGGTTGTTGAGCGTAAGATACTATATTTATTTTTTGGTGTTTGTAATATAGTTTATTTTAAATGGTGGTCAAATGTTATTTGGGTGATGTTTTTATTACCAGGATATATTCGAGTTTTTAGAGGGTAATTCTATGGAGGTGGGTGGGTGTACAGAAGATAGGTGAATGAATAAAAATTTCTCCGCTGAGTGCGACGAACAAAAACGGTTTTATCGATCGACATGGTCTCACTAAAGAATAAATTTTAGAATTCGTTGCAATAGTCTTTTTTTTTTTTTTTATTTGGAGCTATATTTACAAGATGGTATTATTATTTTTTATATCTGGCCCATAAGATAAAGCTCTGAAAATATAATCTTGCACCCCTCTTGTCTTGAAAATCTGGTTTTGATCATGATTGATGAGTTTGTGAAAAAAAATTGAATAGTTCTAGATTGTCATGATAGCTAAGTTTTCTTATTTAAACCAGATAAAAGAATTTTTCCTTCTATTTTTTACTCCTACTTTTACTCCATTTCTATTTCTATTTCTATTTCGAATATCCTTAATAGTTTTAGAGTATTTGTATTTAATTTTGATTAATAAATTATTATTTTTTATCTTTTTATCTTAAATATACAAAGATTTGTATCAATTATATTTAGATACATATGTATGCTTAAATAGTATTTTAGTAGAATATAAATATTAAATCAAAATATGTAAAAAATGAATGATGCGTTTAAGAAAGGGAATTGTTTCTGAAGCATTGCTTCTGTATTTCAAAACAATTATTTAATTTGCTTTAATATAAAAAAGATAGGCAAAATCAGCCGGATTTGGGTTATACAATGATCTTCAAAATTGAATCAAATGCATGAATTTATTTAATTCGAAAAAAAATGAAAGAAACGAGAAAAACGAAAAATGAGAAAAAATGAAGAAATGAAAGAGACTGGAGAAATAGAAAAATCGGTAGAGTAGGCATATTGTTATTATATTAAACTTTATTTTAAAACCATAATTTATTGCTAATATTAATTTATAAACTAATAAATTATATTGCAGCTTGTGAGTATTTAAATTTATTATTATCGAAGTCAATGTTTCAATTTAATTCAATAACTTATGACAATTCTTTAATCAATTATAAACTAATCAATATAAATAGTTTGTGAGTATTTAGATTCATAATTATTGAAATCAACATTTCAATTTAATAAATTTAAATTTAATTCAATACCATATAACAATTCTCTAATCAAGTATAAACTAATCAATATAAAATTATATTACAGTAAGTGAGTATTTAGATTCATAATTATCTCAATCAATGTTTCAATTTAATTCAATATCATATAACAATTCTCTAATCAATTATAAACTAATCAATATAAATTATATTACAGGGAGTGAGTATTTAGATTCATAATTATCTCACTTAATTCAATATGCATAATAAATCTCTAATCAATTATAAACTAATCAATATAAATTATATTACAGCGAGTGCGTATTTAGATTCATAATAATGAAATCGATGTTCAATTTAATTTAATATCATATAAAATTCTTTAATTATTTATTGATAATATTTTTAGAAAGTGCAGTAAATGTCATCAAATGTATACTGGAGTCGATTGGTGCCATCCATGTAATGCAAAACTATTTCAAAATGAATTTGATAAATGTTCAAGTGAAGATAGAAAAATTGATGAATTTATTCAACAAATACAACTAAATTCAAATAAAAATCGAAAAATTATTGAGTGGATTCCATTTGATAAACTTGAAGACGTCACATATCTTGCTAAAGGGGGTTTTGGTATAGTATACAAAGCAAAATGGCTTGATGGATTTATTATTTCCAGTAAAAAAAAAATGGTTTGGAATGGGTATGGTGAACAAGATATTTGCATAAAAAGTCTTGATAATTCCACAAATAAATTGAATTTTTACAAGAGGTAAATATTTTATTATATTATTTACATTATTTTAAATATATAATAATTTTTGTTTTATTTATACTAATAAATATTTTAGGCTAAAATCAACTTAAATTTCGAGGCAAAATGGGAATTGCAATATATGGCATCACCAAAAATCCAACTAAAATGAATATATGATGGTAGTCTTCGAAATTGTTGAATAACAAGTTTGAAAGGTTGACATGGAGAATAAAGCATTTGATTTTATTAAATATTGTACATGGACTTCTATTTATCCATGAAATGGGCTTAATGCATAAAGATTTTCATTCTGGTAATATAGTTAATCAAACATTGATTTATAGTTATATTACTGATTTTGGACTGTGCAAACCAGTTACAGAAAATGATACAGAAAATATTTATGGTGTAATTCCATACATGGCACCTGAGACATTGAGTAAAGGAGAATACACTCAAACATCTGACATTTATTCTTTTGGTATGGTTATGTTAGAAGTTCTAACTAGTTATCCACCATATTATAATATTCCACATAATGAAAATCTTGCAATGAGCGTTTGTGAAGGGCTTAAACCTGAAATGAAATATGAAATTTCTCAATTTCTCAAAGAAATAATGGAAAAATGCTGGACTTTTGAACCTATCAATCGCCCAACTGCTAAAGAATTATTATCTCAACTTAAAAAAAAAAAATTTATTATGGTGATGATGAAATAAGAAAACAAGTAAACAAGCAAATTAATGCAGCAAATAAATCAAACAAAAATTTTATTAAATATGATCCAAATGAAATTCATCCTGAAGCAATATATACAAGTAGATATTTGTCTTTTCTGAAAAATAAAAGTTGAAGCTAACACATATGGTAATTATCTATATTTTTTAATAATAAATGAATGATCATTTTTATATAAAATATTTATATTCATTATTATTTAGATACAAAACAATGGGATTTTGTAATTCCCAATGATATAAGTGAGCATTATACTTCCTGAATCATTTGTTTGATAATTTATCTAAATGAAATTAACAGTCTTTAAATTGCATAGTTGAAGAAAATGAAATTCAGAAAAATTGGTTGTTTATTTTTGGAAATTTTAATTTTTTTAGTCTTGATGATCTTGTATTATTGTTATTGTACAACTTTTGTATTTTCTTTAAATTATTTTTCATATCTTTTATTTTATTTGATCACTGGAATTATAGAGTATAGCTTTATTTAAATCAAGGCAGTCCAGTATGTAATCATTTAAAAAAAATCATTATTGTCTTGATATTCAAAAATTTAAATATTTGTAATAATTTATTATTTGTGTTTATATTTATAAATTGTGCAAAGAATCAATTTAAGTTAACTTTATTTTTTAACTTTTGTAATTGATACATAAATGAACAATACGGCAATTGAAAACAAAGTGCTGTTTATACGTGTGAACTTTGAAACTATCTAATGTTTACTCATATAAAATATTTTCTGAATCAAGTGTAAGCTATTTCATCATTATTTAGATGCTTATTTTCATAATTTTTTAATATCTAAATTTTGATCAATATATTAAATATTCATTGTTGTTTAATGAAAGAAGCAACATAAAATTGTATCACTTCATAATTTTTAAATAAATTTTAATATTCATTAAATTATCAAAACTCAAATGAAATTTTCTGCATATCTGCTGTTTATAGATATGGAAATTTGAAATCAGCCTCCAGAACTTAGAATAATTGGATCCATAATTAACGATTACTATGTTAAACACATTAAAATAAAATAATTAAATTAGTGAATATCAAAAAGTCATTGCAAAATTGCATATAAATCGACAGTTTATGAGCATGAGCTTATAGACATTCAATGATTTGTGTTCTTTAATATTTTGATAAATATAAAGATTGCTTTTAATAAGTACTGAAGATTTCTTTAAACATGATCTTTCAAAGGAAGAAATTTAAAGAAATGGAATTGAAATTAAATATAATGAGCACAAAGCATCCTAATATAGGCCTCTTTAATTATAATATTTTCATTAGGAAAGTGAATAAAAATTATAAAAGTTACATCAAATTTATTCTTATATCATTATCATCTATTATTATATAGAATGTTAAGATAATAATATTCACTTATTTTTTCATTTAAAATATAAAAAAGTACAGAGACCCCCCTCTACAAGCACACCCATCGAGACTAAATGATCCAAAAATAAAAGGTATCATTATAACTATATAAAGGGATTTTAATATAGTATTGTCCTCATGAAATTATAAGTGGGGGATTTATATGATGTGACTGTACAGGGGGTGACTATAGATGGGGTACACTGTACTAATAATTTCAAAAAAAGGCGAGAACGATCAGTGAAATAAATTACTTCAGGTGCATTATTTGTTCTACTTAAAATTCGTCGTTTCATTCATTTATTTTTTTATTTGAATATTTATTTAGCTTTCATTTTATAAAATAATTAATATGCAAAAAAAAAACAAGCAATAATAGTAATAATGATGTTCCATTTATAATCATTCTAGATTTGGAAAAGTAAAATTTATTAATAAAAATGCTAAAAAGTGTTTATAAAGCTAATATTAAAAAAAAAATAATTTCTCAGTAAAAAAAAACCATTGTATTTCTTTAAATAATAACTTTACTTTGTATAATTTTATAAATACTATAAATAAATTATTTACTATTTATATTTAGTCAAAAGACATCGAAATTTGGAAATTAATGATAACATTATGACATTACTAAACAAGGTAAAAACAACATGATATAGATAAAGGTAAAATATTTAAAATATATATATATACTTAACAATTATTTATCTATTAAGAGAATAACAACAATTATATGATTGTTCTCGAATATGCTAATAATGGTTCTCCTTCATCAATATTTGGAAACAAATTTCCTGGCAAAACAAATTGCAAATGCTTTAATGAATTTACATTCTAATAATATTATTCACGGAAAATTGGTAATTATTTGTTTATATATAACTTTTATTAATAAATTAATTTCTAATCAATTATTTTGATATTATTTATTTAAATATTCTTAATTAATGTTTGAATCAGACTTCTGAAAATATTCTCATTCATAATGGAATCATTAAACCAAATAATTTTGGCATAAACTATTTAAACCTTCTTTTCTCTGCTATTACTATTCTGATTCATAATACCGATTTTGGAGTTATTTAATAAAAGTTATTTACAGTTTAGGAATTATTCCTTGGGAAATTTCTTGCGATAAGCGTTTTCCTTTTGAAAAGGAATTATTAACTAAGTCATCATCAACATTATCATCAACAAATAGGAATATTTTCATTTAATAAATGATATTATTGCAAAAGGAAAGTTTAAACCTGTAATTTTTCCTAAATACAAGGAAATTTATACTGGTGAGGCGGCACGAAAATAGCCGGAGTCACGGGGGATGATGGAGGATGATATGTGTCACTATTTGGATGAATTATCCT
>CAJVPK010000938.1:0-18399 GCA_910592015.1 Diversispora eburnea | reverse complement strand
TAATAATAATAATAATAATAATAATAATAATAATAATAATAATAATAATAATAATAATAATAATAACAATAATAATATTATTATTAATAACAATAATGACAATAATGATAATGGCAATAATAGTAAAAATAAAGAATTAACATCAGATCAAGATCAAATTACCAAAATTCCCAGAACATTTGATTATCCGACATTTATTAGATCGTTAAATATAGAATTTCTAGCTGATGCAGTTATTGAATGGTTACAAGAACAAGAATTAGCAGTTTACGAGACAGAAACTGATAGTAGTAGTGGAGATGAATCTTCAAATGATGAAGGAATTTCATGTTATGACAGTTCTGATTTCGAAGATTTTGATGATAGTGATGATGGTTGTGAATTTGATTTTAGCGATATTAGTAGTGATGATGATACTATCGATGACGATAGCGAAGATGATAGCGAAGATGATAGTGATGATGATGATGATACTAGCGAAGATGATAGCGAAGATGATAGCGAAGATGATGGTAGTAATAGTGAAGACGATATCAGAGTGAACAGTATCAACCTTGTCAATCTTATCACTCATTTCAATAGAGATAGAGAAGAGATAATAGGAGAGGATAGAATTAGAGAGGTTAGGGAAAATGAAGAGAATGGTGAAAGTAGTGTCAATAGTGTTAATAGTGTCAATAGTGTCAATAGAGTCAGAAACGATAATACATTATCATCTTTAGAAACAACAGCAATATCGTCAGCATCATCACCTTCATCTTCGTCATCATCATCATCATCATCTTCTTCTTCTTCAGATGACGATAATAATTATTCTGACGAAAATTCATTTGAACCAATATTACCAACAGATTCTAACGATAATTTGGAATCCTATGAACTTGATGAATATTTAGTATCGGAACTTTGTAAACTTTTTATTAAAAGTTCCCGAAAAATTACGGATCTTAGTATCGTTGATCTTTCGATTGATGGAATTTTTGTTAATCAAATTCCTAGTTATCCAAGAAATAATAATTGTTTATCACATATTGAATCATTGGAATTTGATGGATCATTCTGTGGTAAACCTTTTATAACTGGTTTAACTAAATTTTGTCGAAATATTAAAACTCTTATAATTGATGATATGGATGAAGATACGCCATTTATTGAAGAATTAGCTATTTTAATTAGAAATCAATCAAATCTTATTGGATTCAGTTTATCAGATATACCTTTAGATATGTCAACAGTTATAAGATCACTCGAATCACAAGTTGATTCACTTAAAGAAGTTATTATTAGGGATGCTTACATTCATGATAAAGATGCAATTAAATCATTGGCACGTTGTGTTAATATAGAATCTATTGATTTATCATTTGAAGAAAAAAAATATTATAAATCATTCACTCCTTTATGGTATTGTAATTTTAATAAACTTAAATATTTAGGTATTTCAATGTATTATACCTGGCAAGATCCTTTATTTATAGAAAATATTAGATCATTTTTGGCACTTAATGGTAAAAATCTTTGTGGAATAAATTTATGTCTTACAACCACAATTTATACTGAAATACTTCGAAATATTGGAATTTCATGTCCTAAACTTTCACATTTAGAAATTAATCGAATTTATGATGGAGTTAATTATCTTGTTGAATTATTAAAATTACAATTACCATTAAAGAAATTAGTAATTGAATATGATAAATCAAAACTTCATAAAGCCAATGGAATATTACCACCATTTAAAACATTACGATCATTGGATGATTTAGCCACATTTGAAATTGGATGGATTTTTTCTACCGAATATTTAAAAGAAATATTTGATGATTGGGTTGTACCAATTGAGAAATTTTCATATTGTATTGAAGAAGAAGAATTTAAATTTCATAAAGATATTTTAGAGGAATTTGTTATAAGATTAAAGAAGAAATATGAAATTAAAGATTATATAATAAATCAAATACCTTTTCAACGTACCGACAGGAATGGTTCTGTATTGAGAAAAAATAGAGTTATAATGAATATTCAATATTTGAGAAATTAATCTAATTAATGAGAAATTAGGTAGGTATGAATTTATATTTAATTTAATTTTATTTTATACGTAATTTTATGCTTAATTTTATTTACGCTTAATTATATTTACGCTTAATTATATTTACGCTTAATTTTATTTACGCTTAATTTTATATTTAATTTAAATTTTATTATATTATATTTTATTTTTTTTGCTTAATTTTATGCTTAATTTTATTATGCTTAATTTATATTTAATTTAAATTTTATTATATTGAATTTTATTATATTAAATTTATGCATAATTTATATTTAATTTAAATTTTATTATATTAAATTTTATGCATAATTTTTTTGCTTAATTTTTATATACGTAATTTTATGCATTATTTTTTTTGGATATAATTAACTTATTTATTTACCCTTTTTTTTTTTTTAGTCGAAATATTGAAAGGAATATTATCAAAAAATAAAAAATTGTGGCATTTCATTAAAAAATAGATGAATAGATAAGAATAGTATTTATTGTATTATCATTATAATATACTTTTTTATACTTTCTTGTCTGTACTTTTACTTTTTATTGGGATAATGTGTGCAAACAAATTATAATAAAGAATTTTATATTCACGCGTTGTTTCTATATAACTGTTCATTTATTTTATTCATTTTTTTTTATATCATATAAAACTTGACATGAGAGAAACATGAATTCAGCATCAATGAAACGTGGTAATCTAATTATTCTAATTATTCTAATAATTCTAATAATAATAATTCAAGTGTAAAAAAAAAAAGGATATTTTTTAATAATTTCTTTCTAATCGACAAAAATTATATCCAAAAATATAATATAAAATATAAAATATAAATATAAACTATCAATAATAAAATATAAAATATAAATATATTTGTACTAAATAAATTACACTTAATATTTAAATAATTAACATAATTATTTATTTATAACTAACTGAGGAAAAAATAATAATAGTTTATACTTCTAGTTAATAAATATATCCCTTTCTTTCTTATCTCTTTCTCTCTTTTCATTTTTCTCTTCTACATTATAAATAAACGACTCTCTTTTTTTTTTTTTTAATTAAAAAAAAAAAGAAAGAAAAAGAAAGTTATTATTGTTATTATTATTTCATATACCTATACAAAATTAAAACAATAAATATTTAAGAATAAATATATTTTATTTACTACATTATTCTGTCCACGCTTCTTTCTATTCTTTCTTTATTCATTTTTTTTTTCTTCTTTTATTTTCATTCTTTATTCATTCCATTTGTTCTTTATTCATTCCATTTATTTTTTCTCATTCTTTTCATTCTTTATTTAATAAAAGAAAAAAAAATGAATATCTGAATCTCTACCTTATAAATCGTCATAAGCTATTATCTTCCTTTTTGGAATTTGATTTCTTGGATCCAAAGAATTTGGTTGAGGAAATGACGGTGTTGATGAAGAAACATTTGTAACTAATAATAGCGTGATAAAAAATTTTTTAAAAAAAAAAAAAATCAAAATAAAAAATAAAAAATAGAATTAATAAAAATAAAATTAGTAAATTAATAAAAAATTATAAAAATAAATAAAAAATTAATAATTAACAAATAATTAATAATTAACATTTTTAATAATAAATCTTACCCGATGATGAAAATTCGGAATTTTTAGATATATTATTCTCACTTAATTTATATAGACCTGTTAATTCTTTTAATTCATAATTTATTGAATTTAAATCATTTTTTCTAGCTTCAACTCCATCTTTAATATAATAATAATAAAATTATTATAAAAATTATTAAAATTATTGTAAAAAAATTATTGAAATTAATATATAATACACAAACCTGCATCACTCCAAGGCATATTTCCAAAACCATTTACATTTCTTTCAGGTCGTTTAGCTCGATTTACTATAAAAAAAGAAATATAATAATTAATTAATAATTAAAATATGAATAGAATTAAAATATAACAATGTAAAATACCTTGTATATGACTTGAACCTAATAACGATCCATTCATTTTTCGTCGTGCCTCATCAGCGTTTTCTTCGGTATCAAAATCAATAAAGGCGATTCTATATTTAAATTATATAATAATCAAATTAAGTGAAATTAAGTTAAATAAGTTAAATAAAGTTAAATAAAGTTAAATTAACATCAATTAATAATATTGATAATTAAATTAACAAAAATTTAAATATTAAAACAAACCCTTTTTCTGGTAACCAATCAATATTTTCTATATCACCAAAGCGTTCGAAAGCATTATGTAATTCACGTTCAGTAACTTCACGAAGTTCTCCAACGAATATTTTTTTAGGATAAAATTCAGTGTCAATATATCTACTTGCTGCCATATATGGCTAAATGATATGATATGAATAATATTATTTTTTATTAAATTAATTAAACAAAATAAATAAAATAAAATAAATAAAATAAACAAAATAAATAAAATTAATAATTAATTAATTAAAATTGTAAAATATATTACATCATCATGAGATCTTCGATGTTCTCGTTCTCCGGAATTATAACGTGGTCTACCACTTAATCTTTTATCATCTTCATCACTATCAGATGATCTACGAGACCAAGTTCTAGATCGTTTTCTTTCTTTATGATATCTTTCATTATCGTCACTACGGTTATTCTCTTCGCTATCAGATAATTTATTCTGACTTGAACGTCGAGGAACATATCGATCTAAATGATATTTTCGATGATAATAATGACTTGATCTACTGCTACTACTAGGTTCATAATGATCATCTGAAAGTTTACGTCGAGAAGATCGACTACTACTGCTATATCTCCTTGATTCAAATTTATTATGATCATGATCACTATGGTCACTATGATTATATTCTTCTTCGCGTTGACGATTATCACGATCGCGACGCAACATTCGTCCAAATTCATCTACTTCAACTGATTCTCTATAATTATAATTAATTAATTTAAATTTAATTTATTTAATTATTTTATTTCGATTATTTTATTTTTATTTAATTTAATTTTATTTAATTTAATTTAATTTAATTTAATTTAATTTAATTTAATTTAATGATATTTAATTTATATTTGATTTAATTTAATTAATATAATTCTATTTTTATTTAATAAGTAATATAAATAATTTAATATAAACTTACTCATCATTTCTATCATTATTATCATTTCTATCATTTTTGTCGTTCTTATCCTTTTTATCCTTTTTATTGTTTCTATCGTTGGTATTTTTATTATTGTTAATGATTTCATTATTATTTCCAGAGGTGATTGATAATTCTTCTTGAGCTGTCTTTACAGTTTGCTGTGAGCTATTTTCACCTTTTGCCTTTAAATTATTAAAATAATTGTTAATCTATTTAAGGAAGAACTTTAGATTATACTCATTAACGTATATTTAAATAATAAAAAACGAACCACCACCATAATTATACAAATATTTTTCTTTCAAAAAATTTTTTTAAACTTAGAAAAAAGATGTGACGAATATAATGAATTGATAATAAAAAATTTTCAAAAATTTGTCCTACTCTAAATTTACAAACGTACAAATGCACAAGATATTCATGTGTTGTTATTAATAATTAAAAATTTTCAGGCACGTGAATATAATAACCATTTATGGAAAATGAATGACTGGTATTTTAATACCTTTAATATCTTTAAATAATAATTGAATACAGAATAATTTTAAATAAAGTATTAAATAAATTTAAACGATATAATAATAATAATAATCCATATAGATTTATCGATACAAAGAAATTTAAACCACTATTAATCTCTAACGTAGGCGACATTCTTTTGATCTGACCAAATATCTCTCAGTTTCCTATAAGTTTCTTGCATGCCAAAAGTTGAGATATTAATCACAGGATCTGAAGCATCTCTAAACGATATATTCAAAAAAAAAATAGAATTTATTATTATAGGTATATAATAATAATAATAATTATTATTATTATTATAATTATGATCATAATTACAATAAATTACCCAGAAATAATTGTTAAAGTTCCGCGACCAGTAAGAACTTGAAAAAAATTTCTATGAAAACTTAAATCTTTAATAGCTCGAACTTCCTAGAAAACATAAATAAATAAAAAATAAAATAAATAAATAAAAATAAATAAAATTTAGTATAATTCAAATAAATCATAATTTACATAAATTTGTAAATAAAAATATATATGAACATACTAGAGTTCCTTCAGTAGAACCACAACATCCTGCAGTATAGTCAATTCTTCTATCTGTTATTTTCCAATGTACTATTATATATATATATTAAAAAAAAAATTTATTAAAGAAAAAAAACTTATTAAAAATTTTAAAAGTTTTACCTGTATTACAACAGCATGGCGAGAAAATACCGCATGGCCATGTTGTTCCGTTCCAAATTATATTCTAATTTTAATTTTAGTAATTTTAATAAAATATTCTATATTATGAAAAAATGACAACGGTATCAACTTTTATTTTTTACCTCATTTCTTGACATCTTTTTTAAAATTTTTTCTTTTTTTACTCTAATTTTGAAAAAACAAAGCAGAGAAGATAATAATCGAGTAAATCTTTATATTTACAATATATATACCAAAATGATGACTATATTATACTATATATTATATTAACACAAGATGCTTGGCAAATCTTGTGAGAAAATAATAACAAAATAATCTAGTTTTATATCATTCTATCCTATTTTAGGATTAAGTTATACATATAAAATTATGTATATTTTATATAATTCCTATAACATAATGTCGATGAAGCGAAGAATATGATGACTTTCCTTACACACATTTTTCAAGTAAAATTGACGATTTGGTTACAGATATTATAATTGTTATTTTTATTCCGGAGAAAAATTAAAGTGAAATTTCGAAATAACAATTATTTAACGGAGTTAGATGGTGATTTTTTTAGAAAAGTGCAAAATAATTGAATAAACAATTTTGATGTTTTATTATGTATAGTGTTGAAACTTATTTTTATTTTTATTTTTTGTTTTTCGTTAATAGTTTTTTCATATCATTTACTGTTATAGTTTTATTTATTTTTTATTGCATTATTTAATTACTTTTTTAGGTATAAAACTGAAAGTAAGAAAGAAATCTTTCATTGTTATCTGTATACAATACAAACTGTTATTTAGTTTGTTTATAGACTTTTTTAGAATATCTTTTTCGTGATATTGACTGTCATTTGTTTGTTTTTATTATATTTCAAAACAAATACTAACGATTGTTTTCCCTTCTTCTGGCATTGTTTGTTGCTTTTATTGGTGTTAACTACCATAGAATTGCGTCTTCGCATACGTATAGTTATGGTATGTGTCTTCGCATAATTATGGAATGCATAGTTATGATATGTTTCTTCGCATAATTGCATCGAATTTGATATTTAACCAAATCAAAAAGGGTTTATCAAGAATTTTAATAATTACAATTTGTCCTTAAACAAGTCAAAGTTTATATGCTTATGCAAACAATAAATTTTATAATATTAATGTCGGGTTTTATATTAAATAAAATAATTTTATATGCAGTATATCTTTTTTTAATCTTCCCTTTCATTTATTCCCTCGTGAACTAGAATTTTTGAATTTATTTCACATTTGCTCTTAGATGTGATTCTGATAATTACATAAATGCAACTTCAATAAGTTGCTTTTTTTTTTTTTGGATTACTGGTGATTCATAAAAGCCAAGGTGGCTCCCGCATGTTGGTCAGCAGAAATTGGGATTTCTTATATAAAATTTGAAATGAAAAACGAGTTTAATATTTTATGTTAAGTAAAATTAAAAAATATCAACAAGTAATTTCGTAACAGCATCAATACAGGTAATCCACCAATTATACAATCATATTTGTTGATTTTATAATTAATCCTTCAGGCTTTTGCAATGGCTTGAATTTTTGAATCAGTATAAGATCTATTTAAATTTTGATTATCAATAAATTTTAAGTCTTCTCCTTCAATCAACTCTTTACATGTATGAAATGAGAGGCTTCATCTGTAACTGTTGTGTGATAAGACATTCATGTAAGTAAGGTTATCTATTTAATTACGATACTATATTTTTAATAGAGAATTCGAAGAATTGAAGGATCATTATATATGTATCATAAAGTTAACATCACTATAATGAATCTCTTTAAAATTTATGTTCAATTTTATTATTTTAATTTAAAGCAGTAACATATATTATAAAATAATGTTGAACAGTACAACCAATTATTTAAAATATTAATTTAATTATGATCGTATTCTAAGTAAACAACACATAGTTCACGTCACAGTAAATAAATTCATTTTCAAAAATTGTTTGCCGTCTAAGCTGGGTAGAATTGTTAATGCCTTAATTAAATTAATTTCGACGAATATGTATAATCTTGATGATATGTTTTAAAAATACACTATTTTTTAAAATTTATAATTTGATAAGTATAAAGTAAATAATTACAAAAACTTTAAAAAACTGATAATTTTAAAGTTAAAAAAGATCTGTTTAAAATTTTAACTTTAGTTAATATGTATTTTTAATGGTTATACGAAAGTATTTGGACATACTGTACACACTAACTGATATGACAAAAAACGTGTAATTTATTTTTTGTACTAATACATAGATCTATTACTTTTGCATCTATAATACAATTTTTTTTCTCATGTGCGATTTTTTTACTATTTATATTTACGCTTATTATTTTTTTTTTGGTTAAGGCAATAAATGCCTACCTCTCAAACAGTTAGGACACCAAAGTATTATAATTTCTCATGTAAAATTTCTAATTAGTTATTACAAAGGTCTCTAAGAGAAACTTTCGCAGAAATTAACACGTTATTCCAAAAAAGCTGAGGAAAGTACAGTACTTCTACTCTCAATACTAGTAACGATAACCGATTTGACCAGGATGACGAAAAAGCAAAGATTTTCTACAATCTGAATAAAGTAAGTTAAAGGATATTTTTAATGATCATGGGGTGTGAGAAATATTTATCACATATTGGTTGGAGCTTAAAGTATTAGGGACAATCATTACCTTTCGAGGAAAGTCTTGGGGCCAATTAAATCCTCTCTCACAAAACTTTATATTGTCTATTAGTGAGGAGAAGAAGATCCACTGAACTATTAATTTGCAGATATCAAATGTGTCCATCCATGTATTCCATATATTAAATTTTTTTTTTAATATAGCATAAGATACAATCAAAAACCATGAAAAAAGAAACTTAAAATACATTAAAAATCAATGAGTTTCTGAGGATCTTAAATCAATTAATATATCTTAACCAACTGATCTCAAATTTACACTTATTGAAAAAAATATCAACAACTTAATAGTAATAATTATTCAATAATTGGAATTATTAGAATCAGAGATTTTTGTAACCAATATTTCAAAATCAACATTGTTTGATAATAACAACAGAAAACTTTCTATTACACTACCTACATTATCCATATCTCAATTCAATATTTCTTCCAAAGTTCTTTCCATTCAAGAAACGAATATAATTATGTTATTAACAAATTATTTCACATTTTACTATCTTCCTTAAGTCAAATAAAAACATTAATATAGATATAGATATGGAATAACATATTAATCAGATGGATTGAGTTTTCTTTTTAGTTATCACTGAAATAGAGAATATAGCTTCTGTTAAACAAGAAGAAGTCTTCTGCAACAGGGGAGCTTGTCAGAAGCCAGCAATGGCAAGTCATTATCCAGTCGTAACTGGTCTTGTGACAATAATGATGACCATCTCGATAATGATTTTCTCATATACTTCATTCAAGATATTTAATTTTTTTATTCTTGTACTTTCAAAGCAATAATGAAAGCCACACACAACATAACTTAACAAGAAGGTCATATTAACTGGATATTAAGCTGCCCTAATTCAAATTCTCTTGCATTCTTTTGATATATATGTCTAACTCATCAAATACTAAATATTGGAAGGTACTTAATTCGGAACTGAAAGTAAACTCAAAAAAATGAAAAATACGATCGATATATATAATTTAATAGATTATTTGAGCCTGGTAAGTTGAAGATTGTGAAGAATCAAATTATTATTCTTTTTAGGACAAAATTAATTTATAAAAATTACAAAAGAAATTTTTATTATCATTTTTATTATTAATTTTTGTTTTTTTTTTTACTATTTCAATTTAATAATTCTATATATGTCTAGAATTTTGTGAATGATCGTCTATTTTATTTATTTTAAAAAACAAATAATAATATATGCTCAAAAAAGAAATATATTTTTTATTACTTTTGAAATATATTTATAAGTTAAGAATTAGAAACATATATGTAATTTACAGAATATTTATAAAAACAGAATAATATTTTTAGATTGCTTAGAAGGTTGAAGATTAGTTTATTAACTTGTTTATTACAGGAACTTAAAGAAAGTTAATATCTAGATCATATAAAATTATAAAAACTATTTTTTAATAAATGTTTTAATACTTTTTTATCATGTATAAAATGAAATGAATCAATAATTTTTAAATGTCATTATGACATAAATGGAATAAAATCAGGCCTATATAATGATTATTACTTTATAATTTTTTTTTTTGAATTTCGTCACTCAAGTATACTTCAAAGTTCGAGGCATTGATTTTTTTTGTTTGTATACTGAATTTTTCATTCTTTTTATCAGTTTTATTGACTTGAAGATTTCTTTCAACTTCCTTAATCTATTTTCCATTTGAAATTTTTTTTTTTTTTTGCTTTCTATATATTTTCGATGTATCCATAAGCCTACTATAAATATTCTCATAAATGTGTGAATCTTTATCCTGAATATTTCAAATATTTGATATTTGTAAAAGAGTATTAAGAAAGAAATGAAGATCTTTTTATATATCAATTTTCGAACATCTGTCATTATTTCTGATTACAGGATCTGATCAAGTATCGTGTTATCCACTGATGCGTTTATTTTTTTTACTTCCTTTGAACTAGCATGGAGATTAATATAAATGTTCAATATCTTTGAAAAGGATGGGTTTGATTACTTTACTCAAACTTTGGTACACGATTGGGATCCACTAAACTAATTATATTTTTTAAAAAAGTACCGTATCAGTTGAACTAGATTAAGCAATGGTAACAAGAACTTTTAGTGAACAACTCGAATGGCTGATAGTAAATGGGGTCGAAAGCGAACAGGAGAAGGTGAAATGTTTAAAGAAACAAATTTCAAGTAAGATTATAATGGCTGTAGGGACCCGTGAGACTACGTCTCTTACACAGTACTCCTGCTACAATTCCCACAACCACATTATAATTATGTATAATTTCTAACTACTTTTCTAGATTTATTTGCAGAAAGGTGGTCGAGTATATCTTTTTTGGAAAGAAGAATTGCACATTAATAAACTTGATAACATCGAAAAAAATGTCTCTATTAGGATTTGTAACCTTCAAGTAAATATTATGTAATGATGTATAATTATTTATTAATTGGTTTCTTAGTTCATTTTTAATGTATTTTTAATATACTGTAGGTACAACATCATTTATCTGTTGCAAATCATATACTTACAGGAGGAAACAACATAAATTCTCTTAATATAAGTTATAAAATAAGCACTTTTAAGAAAACAATTGATTTAGGTTTTTCAAAAAAGATATTGGAAAGAAAAATGTTAATAGTTAAATAACTTTTTCATTTAATAGATAAGAAATGACAATGTCACTAATACTTGTTCTAAAGAAACTAGTTTGAAAAAAGTTAAAGGACCTTAAGAGAATAGAAAGTTGGTCTGTAAAAATAATTTGAAAAGAAAAAGAGATGATGATGAGTTAGATTATGAAGGATTGGCATTATTATTTGATGAATCAAACAAAGATACCCTTGTGGAAAATATTAATGAAAAAGTACTTGAACAAAAAAATGTATTACCATAAACAAGTGGTAATAGTGTCTCAAAGATAAAACTTAATGTTAACAGTTGAAAATATATATTTAGTATGCTTATTATATTATATTTCAATAGGATCAACAAAGAAATATTGATGTAAGCATCGCTGAAGCCTTTTATAAATATCAAAAGATAATTTTGAAAATCTGTAGAGTTTTCACGTATGTTTGATGTTGGTTATTATTTTCTTAATAATGACATAATTACTGATACATTTTATCATTTCATCTAACAGTCCCACATATTTGAAAATTCTCGACTAAACTGGAGAAAGTTTATATGATTGTAAAAATCTCACGGATAAGGTTATACTACAACTTTCACAAGAATTTGTTAATAAAATTTTTTGAAAAACAATATTACCTTGAAACAGTGATGACAAATGATCCAAATGATCTCAAATAACTTTGTGATTTTGATTATTTGTCATTTGGGTCATTTAATTTCAATTTCAAATGACCAGGTCATTTAACTCAACCAATTATATGTCACTAATATTTATAGTAACTCAATATTAAACTTATATAATGCAATTGTTAACATATATATGTTTCTTATCTATTTAATTTATTTTTGTAAATTAAATATTATTAAAAATAATATTTATATACCTTCTCCTCTTGAAATCAGGTTTCTAGGTTTATGACGAATAAGTTATACTTGAAAATTGGATTTGTAGTGTGTATATATAAAGTTATTTTTTATTTTATTTTATTTTTATTTTTATTTTCTATTTTATTTTAGTTCTTTTTATTTCTAGATTTATAATAGATGTGTTATACTTAATATACTGTAAATTTTTATTTTTATTTATTTCAGTCACGACAGATGAGTAATATTTTGAAATCAAATTTGTAGTACATATTTATAAAATTATTTTTTATTTTATTTTTTTTTTATTTTTTTTTATTTTAATTTTTTTATTTTATCTTTTTTATTTTATTTTTTATTTATTTTATTATCTTTTTGAAATCAGGCTCTAAGTTCACAATGGATGAATAATATTAAGAATTGGTGGCACGCATATATAAGGTTATTTATTATTTTTTTTTTTAGTTATATCTTCTTTTTAGAATTGAACTTCTGAATCATGCAGATGGATAATATTTTATATAAATTTTATTTTTTTTATTTTAGTTATTTTATACTCTTTCCTTTGAAATTGAACTTTTAAGTTTATAATGAATGAGTAATACTTGAAATTGAATTATAGTATATATATATAAGTTATTTTATTTTATTTTGTTTATTTTTAAAGCTATTTTTGCATTCTTTCCTTTGGAATTGGACTTTTAGATTTGTGACAGACAAATGTAAAAAAATAATACTTGAAATTTGACTTTTAGATTCTTAAAAGTGTAAAGAAATAATATATTCATGATATATATATATAAGATTATTTTATTTTATTTTATTTATTTTTAAAGTTATATTTCTCTCCTTGGAATTGGATTCGTAATTTGATAAATGTATAAACTCTTTAGTTAAATATATCATTAAAAATTCTAATTAAGATATTATTTTAAATATATTTTATATATATTTAAGATTCTACCTTTTTATATTTTTTTATTTTATTTATTCTTGGAATTGGGTTTCATCATTAATTCTAATTTTAACTTATTTAATTATTTAATTTATTAAATATTATTTTTATAGTTTACTCAAAAATAATTTCAAAGAAAATTACTTAAATGGATTGTGATTAATGATCAACTATTTACTGTAGTTGAGAAAAAGGAATTTAGACAAATGATAAAGTTATTACATCAAGATATATTAATACTGTTGACTATGATCTGACCTTCAAGGAATACGATTAACTATTAGCTAAAGATACTGTAGCTAAACTAAAATATAATAAACTACTAACTAATTTATACTAAAAAGTATGATTTAAATGTTACGGATTTGTTTGAAAGAGGTAAGACTATGAGATTTTTTATAAGGGTTTGACTAAACTATTCATAAAGAAAATAACTAAACCAAACTAAACTAATAATTCCTAAGTAGAGAATTATAACATTAAAACAAAATACCAAGATCACAAAGTAAGGTATAATTAACAAGGGTTTTAATATTCCGCCTAGAAATAATACAGAATTTTATTAAGAAATTACAATGGTATAAATAATAATCCATAAGAGTATTATTTATAAGGCAAATCACAAAGTATTTTATTAACAAGAACTAAGGCTTAGCTGTCGAACTGAGGACTGAACAAAGAGAAATTCAGCCTTTTATATACATAATTGAAGTTATAATATAGATTACACTAATACATACATTATTAATTACGCTGATGTATACACTATTAACTATGCTATCTATTATACTATCGATTATGCTATTGAATACACTATTGATTACGCTGTTCATTACACTGTTGATTACACTCAGATCTACAGTCATAATACCTAATAGTTATATCAATTTCTAAATAATTTACACTAATAATTTTCTATAATATATACTAATAAAAATATGAAATTAAACTAATAAGATATGATTATAAGCTAATTTTTTTTTTTTTTTTAAAGTTTTGGCGAGGCTTTGTCTCAAATTTATTGACTAAAAAAAGAGAAAGTCTCCTACATTAATATTACATAATATAAGATATACAACTTATTCTAGTAACTAACGAAAAAATGAGACTCAGACTAATTCGTATTGTCAATCCTAAGATTGACACGAAACACACCTGCAACCTACCGCCATGATATGATTATAAGCTAATACATGCTAATAATATAATATAATAATTGAATAAGATAAAATTATAATAATAAGAATTGACAACTAGGGTCAACAATATCTTCTGCTGAAACTATATATTGTGATTTAACTTATAATTTTGAAAAAATAAAAAACTAAAATTAAACAGCAATTGCAAATAAATAATTTTAAATGATTTTAATAAATTTTAATTAGTGTTATATATTTATTAATATTTATATTAATAATATTATAAAAATAGAAAATTTCTAAACTTTCATTTACTATTGATACTTGGACTAGCAAAAATACTTTACCTTTTCTTGGAGTTACAGTACATTGGATTAATCAGAATTGGTAACTATATAATTCTATTTTGAATTTTTCTCTTTTATCTGAATTACATTCAGAAAAAAATCTGGCTAAAAAATTTTTAGATATTTTACAAGATTTTAATGTTGCAACAAAGGTATTTATTTTATTTTATTTTTAATCTACTTTATAAAAACAAATAATAATTCTTATTTATTTAATTATAGTTATTAGCAATTACATATGATAATGCATCCAATATAGATGTTATGTTATCTAGAATTTTTTATTCTCTAAGTGGAAATAATATAATTATGTTATTTTCACTTAGTCTAGGTTATTCCCACTTCAAAATGATATGGGATTTGCATTTGTCTTGTCACTCGAATGACAAGAGATTTGTGTTTGTCTCGTCACTCGAACTGTCATATATCAGATTGGTGGTCTAGCTGATTTCTATTGTCAGATTGCATATGACGTATTGTATATCAATTTGGTGTTCACAGTTGGTTTTAAAACTAATGAGCTCCCCGAAGTAGGTTATGGCTCTCAACAGGTGACTACTCTATATAATGTTTTAAAACTTTTAGATTTTTAAATTCGTTATCAAAAATTATATAGTGTATGGTAACTATATTTAATTTCAAATGTAAGGAACTTCCCGAGGTAGGATATACTGGAAAAGAGTCAGCTGTAAGTTGTTTCCTATCAGATATGTGGTCTGATGACAAAAGTTAGCCACATGGGTAAAAAAATATATCTAACGATATATTTAGCCGCATGTTGTCATTTGTAAAGACATATAACCAGAGTATATGGTATCTAGTCTGTTATATACATGTTATATATATGTTATCTGGGCATGCTATATATACGCTATCTGATTATGCTATCAATTAATACTACCATATAAATACTATCAAGTTATGCTATCAGTTAGATATATATTCAAGAGTCCAATATGAAACAAGTGATGAAAAAAGTAAGTTAACTTCAAGTTAAAACTCCTCATAGGCCTTAAGGCTCGCGAGCCGAGCCTGATATTATAGGCTCATAGGCTTGCGAGCCTTAGGCTCGTGAGCCAAGCTCAACTAATGCCTAGTTCACAAGGCTCGAGCCTTAAAAATTTTAGGGTTTTAAATAAAAGCCCACATAATTTTTTTTATTTTAAAATTCGTAGCTTTATTTAAAAGCCATGAATTTTTTTTAAAAAAAAAATTATCCGTTGCTATTAAATAGTAATGAAAAAAATCAAATTAAAAAAGTGATCTGTCACTATTTAAAATGACAGATCACTAAAAAAAAAATTAAAATTTCATAGCTTTATTTAAAAGTCACGAAATTATTTTTTTTAAAAAAAAAAGTGATCTGTCACTATTTAAAGTGACAGATTGCTAAAAAAAATAAAAAAAAGTGATCCATCACTATTTAAAGTGACGAATCGCTAAAAAAAAAATTAAAATTTTGTGGTTTTATTTAAAAGTCACGAAATTATTTTTTTAAAAAAAAAAAAAAGTGATCCATCATTATTTAAAGCGACAGATCGTTAAAAAAAAAATTAAAATTTTGTGGCTTTATTTAAAAGTCATGAAATTATTTTTTTTAAAAAAAAAGGTGATCTGTCACTATTTAAAGTGACAGATCACTAAAAAAAATAAAAAAAAGTGATCTGTCACTATTTAAAATGACAAATCGCTAAAAAAAAAAAAATTAAAATTTCATGGCTTTATTTAAAAGCCACAAAATTATTTTTTTAAAAAAAAAAAGTGATCTGTCACTATTTAAAGTGACGGATCGCTAAAAAAAAATTAAAATTTTGTGGCTTTATTTAAAAGTCACGAAATTATTTTTTTAAAAAAAAAAAGTGATCTGTCGCTATTTAAAGTGACAGATTATGAGCTTAATATAAGATTCGCGAGCCTACTATGAGGCTCGAGCCGAGCTGAGCCGAGCCTATATAAGTAAGGCTCAGCTCGACTCGAGTCTAACTTATAAACTCAAGCTTGAGCTGAGCCTAAGACTTTTGGGCTCAGCTCGGCCTGAGCTTTATGAGGCTCAGCTTGGTTCAGCCTATGAGGAGCTTTACTTCAAGTATATATGTAAGAAGGCAGATGTATATTACTGAAGATTATTTCATCCTAACTTACCCGAAAACATGTTGTCAAAAGTATAGTGTTCTTTCAAATTTATATATAATATTTCTGAAGATTACTATACCTTGATTTACTTGAAAGCATATTATAAAAAGTGAGGTATTATCAAGTCATGCTATCTTAAAATGTCACATAAATGCTATTGGATTGTTATCAAAGAATACTATTGACTATGCTATATACACGTTATCAGGTATATAATCAAACATATGTTACGTAATTGCTATTGAGTAATGCTATACCAAATGTATCAAATTTTTTGTCACAAGTTGTCACTAGTAGCAGGATATATATTTACCTACCTACTCGAATATAAGTTATATCCTATAATTGCTATTCCAAAATACGATTAAAATAGATTTGTTCATGTCCTAGAAAAAAATTCGTCCTGGTTTCGTCTTAGTAAAAAAAATATTAACTGAGACAGATTCGATATATGAGAAAGGTTTAGAATCCTTTTTTATCTTGTTCTTTTATATTTATTATATATTCGTCTTAGTTGTCCTAGTAAAAAGTAATAATCTAGAAAAAATAAAATTTATCTACCCATAATACATTTATACTATATATACATACGATATATACATACTATATGCATATAATATATACTATATATACCTATAGATAAAAAAAGAAAAAAAAAATAAGAAGATTGAGATTTTACTAGGACAACTGGGATGGTGTCACCGGTAACTCCTGGTTTTCTCAAAAACCACTTAATAGTGTGACTTAATGGTTCTTTTAAGGAGTTTATAGTCCTTTCCCAAAGGTAAGACTGTTGTTTCATCAATTTAGAAGGCACCACTGATTCAATTATTTTAGAAAGGGAATCAGATTTTTCATCTAATTTATTTCAATATCTTTCTAAGTTCATTATCATCTTTAGTATCAATATTCATCCATTGATTATCTTTTAATTTCATCAACTTTAAATATTATTTCTAGTTATCCAGGTTAATTATTATTCCAAGTTCAGATTTATTAATTAATTTTATTAACTCAGGAATAATAACATTATACAATTATACAATCAAATATTTAATCCCATAACATCTATTATTCCTTTATTAATTACATATTGTATTAGTTAATATAATTTATATTTATATTTTCAATATTTATTATTATATTTATATTTCCAATATTTATTTTATTAATTCCATTGCAGGATAATTTTTACAAGTATTTATCTTGAAGTTACAAATTATAAAA
>CAJVPK010000937.1:0-18413 GCA_910592015.1 Diversispora eburnea | reverse complement strand
TATATATGAAAGTAAAAAAAGTACCTAGTTATATGTATCTTTAATCAAAGAATAAATCTGGGTGGTCAAAAAATTTTAGATTTTAAGTAAAATAATTTTGTCTTCTATGAAAAACTATTTCAACTTTTTTCTCCGAAATTGCAATTTCGGGGCCTCAAAATAATTTTGCGTGCAAGTATAATCTATACATGTTTCCAAAATTAATTTTGAATTTTTGAGGTATTTTGACCTTTTGAGATTTATGCAAAATCTATTCTATATGAAAATTAAAGAATAAATCCGAATAATCAAAAAATTTCAGGTTTTAAGTAAAATAATTTTATTTTTTATGAAAGACTATTTTAACTTTTTTTTTCAAAATTACAATTTCAGGACTTCAAAAATAATTTTACATGCTTGTATAATTCTATTTATCTTATAAAATACTTTAGTAGAAAATTGCGAGTAAAGTTAAAAAATAGAAAAAAATATACAAAAATTTGTAAAAATTTTTGACACCTTTGGAAATTTATATAAACTTTTACAAGTTTTCACTTTATAAAATTTCCTGATGCTAATTTGAGATTTGGAATTTTGGCAATTAATAATTTGGAATTGGAATTTGGGATTTGAAATTTGAGATTTGAGATTTGAGATTTGGGATTTGAAATTTGGGATTTAAAATTTGAAATTTGGAATTTGAGATTTGGAATTTGGAATTTGGGATTTGGGATTTGGGATTTGAGATTTGAGATTTGGAATTTGGGATTTGGAATTTGGAATTTGAAATTTGGGATTTGGAATTTGGGATTTGGGATTTGGAATTTGGAAATTTAAGATTTGGAATTTGAAATTTGAGATTTGGAATTTGGGATTTGGGATTTGGAATTTGGAAATTTAAGATTTGGAATTTGGAATTTGGAATTTGAGATTTGAGATTTGAAATTTGAAATTTGAAATTTGGGATTTGAGATTTGGAATTTGAGATTTGGGATTTGGAATTTAGTATTTTGAATTTGGATGATACTTATAGTCGATATTTAAATATTATAGATTTGTTTATATTGGAATTGGTTATATTATATTAAAGTTTCTCAAAATTATAATTTTATTAGTGTCAGTTGTGTTGAATTTTTGTAATATTACCTTAATTCATTCTATTAATTTTGTACATATCACCAAGTTAATTGGTTTGTTTACTGGTAAAAAGTATATTATTAGGATTCTTACTTTGATTTTACATTTAAATATCATGTTTAATAATATTGTATAGTTTTCAAATGTTTGAATTAAAGTTATATATTTGTTAAGTTATTTTTCAATCATTAGTTTCACTCTATAAGTGTGTGTCTCTGATTCTTTTGTCTAGTAGTATATGAATTCTTTGTTAACAACTTCATAGTTGAGATTATTTTGTAATATATGAAACTAGTTATTTGAGGAGTGTTTGATTTCTGTTAGATCTAATACATTAAATTAATATGTGTTTACAAAGTCTATTATTTATTATCGTGTATGATATTATTTAAGCTTTGTATGTTTGGTGTTTCGATTTGTAGAAGTTTTTGAAAGTAGGGATCTTGTATTTCTGATAATTCTGATATAAGAGAATTATCTTATGATTCTGAAATATCAGAAGTGTAATCTGATATTGTGATATCTATAAGTATTAAAGGAAAATTTGTATTAGTCTGATTATCAAATATGAATTTTTTCACCTCTTGGTTTTGTCTGATGGAGTTGATAATTTTGTCTACTAATATTAAGTTGTTTATAACTTCTAAAAAAAGAGAAACAAGAAAAAGGTTATGGTCTAAGTTTCAAATATTAGTATTTTCCATATTATCATTGAGATATTTATAGTTTATTGTCAAGTCAGTTATATCATCATATGAATTATTTGTGAGTTAGTATACAAGGTCATATCTATATTTGTTTGATTCTTTATATTTGCAACTTAATTTGTTTTATTGTATTTAGTTGGGACATATAATTACAGTAGTAGGTTTTATTTTAATAGTAAACAAGTGATAATAGTTGATATGTATTTTGTTAATGTTATAGTGAAAACAAAAGGATTACTTTTAAAACAAATTAATTTTCTGAAAAGATCATTTTGTAAGTTTTAGTATTATTTTGAATACAAAAAAACTCTTGTAGTATGTGTAAAAAATTGTAATATTGTCAGAGAATTTTAGCTATTTTAGAAATTTTTGTTCTATCTATAATAGGAAACATTATTATCTGTATTGTCTTTTTTACTAGATCTATAATTAAGCTATCTAATGATAATAAATTTTTTTTTGGAGTATATTTAGTTTGAATCAATTTTCTGAAATTCTGTCAAATTTATAGTGTACTCTTAATTATTTGACCATTTGTAAAATTTGACTTTTGTTAATTGGTAGGTTAATATTAACTATTCAATTGGTTATATTCAGATCTTTAAGTAATGAGATCAGATATTTGCATCTAGGCTTATCTATTCTTTAGAAAGGCTTAATATGTTGAATTTGTATTTTCTTTTAAGAATTTACAAAGTTACAAATGTCTTCTTTCCTTGTGATAGGTAAAGTTAAATTTTCTGAAAAGTCAAAAGTATTTAATTAACTTTGGTGTTAAGACAATAAAATAGATTTGTAAAAATATGTGTTTGGCAGTTATCTTGTTATGATATATTCTTTTCTAAGGTTTCTTAATAATTTATAGAAGGAGAATTTAAAGGAGTAGTAACTCTATTCCATGGAAAATATTTTTATATTTCTTCTGTAATATTTCTGTAGTTTTTTGGAAAATCTAGAGATTTTATAATTTGTACATATGAATCAGAAAGTTTAGATGGAAAGATATAATGTTGTCTTAATTTCTTTTTGTATTTATTTATATATTGCATCTGTTCTAGTTTACGGATCGGAAGTTCCATTTTACATTGGAGGTTATCATGTGATCTTTAGGGTCTTCTGGTAGAAGATCATTTAGGCAGTAGTATTTCATTGATAAAAGTTCAAAGTTATAATAATTTTAATATTGTTGATAATTGATAACTGTTTTTTATTGAAAAATTAATGTTGAAAATTTTTTTAATTTTTTTTTTTTAGATTGGTTAAGTTGTTTGATAAAGGAGATTTTGCTATTTGGAAACTATTAAAATGTTACAAATAGTATTTGATAAAAGTATTATAAGAAAATTTGAGTTTATTTATTATTTATAAAAAAGGAAAATAAAGTCAATTAAGTAAATAATGAACTAGACCATATCTCTTGTTCTATAGTTTTGAGAGAAGTCTATATTATGTACATAACACCACATGATTCTCATATATAGATGGTCTCTTATTTTTCTATATGTCTGTAAAGAAAACATTGTTTTAGTTGTAACATTGTTATGAAATTAGAATTGAGTAATCTTTTTGTTTAATAAATAGAACTATTCAAAAATATAATGTAATATGTTGTTTAAGCCATTAGAAGGTTTGCAAAATATCATTTTATCTTTATTAAGTTGTGAAAAGAAGATCTTTAAACTATTTTTTTCAAAAGAAATTAATGGTCTTTTTAAGTTAATTATGTATTTAACAACATTAAGATATTTCTGAATTTGACAAGATATTGTGTATAAGTATAAATTGATATTGGAGATATATTATGAAGTAAGTTAGCTTGGTCATCACAATGTCAATTTAAGAAGTTTGAAACAAAATATACAGTGCAGGTATTAGTATATTACCTCTATTGAAAGCTCAAATCCATAATTGATTTTGGGTTAGACTTGCAAAAAATATTTTTAGTATCACTTGAATGTCATGTGATTTATGTTTTAAATGACATTTTTATTATATTTTTGTTGAATTACTCTACTTGCTGTTAAAAAAATAAAGAGAAGTAATAAATGAATATGAATGTAATGAATATTTCTAATCTCTTCTTTGATGTATAGCAAGTTAAAATATATATTATTTCACTAAATCTAATGAAATAAGTCTAACCAAAATTTTATATAGTTAGGACAAAAAAATTATATATTATCTTTTATTAATAAATTCTTTAAATTACTTTTAGAATAGTAATTAAATCGAATTAAAGTTTAACTAAAAATTTAATACATCAATAAAATAATTAGAACAGGAAAAATAAGTTAACTTATTTGTCTACTAATTAACTTTTTGTCCTGGAGAAATATAATAACTTGAATATGAAGTGTAGCAGAGTATAGTTATTTTATTCGATTACTTAAAATGTTATCCATTTTAGGTATAGTGTTTTTAGATATAAGTAAAAATTAACCAAAGATAAATTTAATAAAAAAATTTTTATATTTATAGTTTAAAATTATATAACAACAAAAGCTTCAAAAATTATTTTAATATTAGAAATTCTTTTTATCTAGAGTATACTTGTATATAAAATTATTTTGAAATCCTGAAATTGCAATTTTGAAAAAAAAAGTTGAAATAGTTTTTCATAGAAGATGAAATTATTTTACTTAAAATTCAGAATTTTTTAATCACCCAGATTTATTCTTTGATTGAATATACATGTAACTGGATACTTTTTTTACCTTTATATATAGAATAAATTCTATATAAATCTCAAAAAGTTGAAATACCTCAAAAATCCAAAATCAATTTTAGGAACATGTATAATCTAGAGTTTTTAGAACAATAAAAACCTATGTGAAATAAATTAACTCAATAATTTTAATTATGTTTCTGATATACATTTTTGAATGTATGATATGAAATAATTATTTAAAGATTTTGTATAAGTAATAAATAGCAAAAATTGTTAAACTTAGTATATTACAAGTATTAGATTTTAACTATAGTTAGAAAAGACAAAAAAAACTGAACTTGTGATCAATGTGAATATTTATAGCAACTTCACAAAAACTTCATGAACACTTATAAAGAAAGAACCCATGTAGGCTTTGTATTTTTCCATTATTTATATCTCATAATAATCCTTATCTGAAATAACTCTCAATACTGTTTCCAGTAAATTATTATCAAAAATCTCATCCCAAGTAATAAAAAATATAAATAATCGATTACCTGGTGAAACAGTCTAAAAATAGGATTCAAGATTATGAAAAAGATATAAAAAACTATGTCATGAAGATTATGATCAACCACAAACTTTAAAAGCTTGTCAAGTTCTTTATGATACTTTATTACAAATAGATGAAAAAGTATATATCAATATAAAATCTACAAAACAAATGAAAAAAGAACAAGAATTCTTTGAAAAACTTGAAAATGAAGAGCCAAATAGGCAAGTGATAATTAAGCCTACTAAAAATCAAGAAATAAGGAAACAGGTACAGTTACAAAATAAACAATTCAAAAATCTAACTAAACTATTTAGTAATAAAGATGAATCTTTAATCAATAAAGAATTTCAATAATTAAGTAATATTACAAAAGATAATGAAAAAACTCTAATATTTCAAGAACAATAATTAGGTCCAGCACTAAAAAGGTAAGTGGTTGCTGTATACAAAGCAAAAGTTTCTAGATATCACCCAGGTAATAGAAATGATATAAGAAAAATGTTGGAGAGTCAAAGAAAACCATTTTGGAAATTGCTTGAAAAGGAGTTTAATAAATGTGGACAATTCAAATTTTCATTATGTTCTCTTACAAAATTTCTTATAGATTTTTTTTTTAAAGTTCTAGTAAAGCCTTGCTACAGATTTATTAATTAAGAAAAGAGAAAGTTTCTTACATTATTATTACATAATATAAAATATACAACTTATCTTAATAGCTATTGTAAAAATGGAACTCAGACTAACTCTATAAAGAGACATGTCTGCAACCTACCACCTGATAGCAACAACTATCCTTGACATGTTAAGGTCCTACCAAACAACCTATTTTATATAACCCTGTTCATTTAATGTTTGAATAAATTGAAATAAATATTTTTCACTATATTAAAGGAAATGTTTTTAAGAAGTCTTTTGTCTCTATAAACTCTAGTATTGTTTTTAGAAATAGTGAATATTATGCTAGTTACCAGTTAACATAGAAGGACCAATTTTCTTTTTTTGTCTATTTCCTATACCATTGTCAATTTTCCATTTTTTAACTTCATTACATCTTTTAATCCAAATATGTTTATATATATAATTTTAAATTTCTCCATTACAGTATATAATATTTAACTTGTTTCTTTTATATTATCTGTTAAGGGAGGAAGTAACTCTTGCAAAGACAAAGGTATTAAGCCAAATAAGACATCTACAAAAGAAAACTTTTCTGAATCTCTAGTAACTTGGTTATTCATGACTTTAATTTCTTGTAGATTGTCAATTAAATCTACAACACCCTTACATGAAGAATTTGTTGCTATGATATTAATTTGATCCACTAGTAAACTAATAAAACAAAATTTCTTATAGATGACAAACCAGATAATAAGGAAAAGGATAAGAAAAAGAACTCATAAACAGACTGGCTTAGAAATAAGCAGATTATAGTATATAATCAATCAGAAATAGATGATTACTTAAGTAATGCATTTGAACAAATATTGTATCAAGTAGAGGAGAGAGGAGGTAAATCTAATGCTTGAGAATATATTGGTGGTAACATTACATCTGTTTTTATTATATCACATGATCATTATGCATGATACAAATTTTTTATATGCAATTATATTCCGTGTATCAAAAAAAAATTACTATTTTACAAAAAATATATAACGCTATATAATGCAAAATTTTTCCTTAACTATTATTGATCAATAATCTATCATAATATATGTTTTAGTTGTCCTGGTTTTGCAAAACAAATTGCTGGATTTGATATAAGTCTATAACAAAATTTGCACCAACAACTCCATTAGGGACTGTGATGTTATATCCAGCTAAATTAGGAACTCCTCTATTATTGACAAGAGGGTTCCAAAATACATCTTGAGTTGGGATATTAACTTGATAGACAGGAAGGCCTATTTGCCATTTAAATTGATTGCAAGAACATCCACGGCATGCTAATCTTACCTCTTCATAATACACCCCTCGCTGTCCTGGTATTGCTATGTGTCTTCCTGGTGTCAGTGTCACCTGACGTGTCCAGAGTCTGGCCTAAGATCAGAAATAGAAAAAAATTTAAAAATTTCGAAATCATTGAATAATAAATAGGCTGTGTAACACGCACAATCATACACTGATCAAACTGTCCATTTGCATTTCGTGTGGCTTCTTTATCGTAAATCTTAACTCCAAATACGCTTCTTACATATTGCTGTTACATCCAACGATTACATTTTGCATTCCAATTTCTATACCTTTGGTATAATGCAATTTCGCACATTATTCGTGCGTGAGGTCTTCCCTAAATAATTAATTTATGATAAGACTAGGGAAAATTAGACACAAAATCTGAAATATATAGAACTAACCGATTTGTTAACCGGAGGAATCTCATTATGTCGGGAAGTCCTTGGAGCAGTTCTACGAGGAAATCTTAGTCTACGTTGTGGAGGTGGAGCTGGAATTGGGGGCTTCGGAATAATGTTCAAACTTGAATATATAGCAATATCAGGTGCCGATGGTTTTCCTCTTCCACGTGGTTTATAGTGAGCTATTATAGGACAGGTTATAAAACTGATAACAAGACTAAGCGATCCAAAGGAATTTTTCTTACCTGAAGAACCCAGAACATCTATCGGAGGATTAATGATGTTACCTCCGTTGGGAACTTTAAAAAAATCTTGAAGCTGTCCAACAACAGAAGCATGTTCGTCTTTTTCTATCTCGACTATAAATATGTTTCCCTTTGAATCGATGTCAAATTTATATCCGCGTGTATTGTGGCGTTCAAAGAAAGTATCAATTTTTTCCACTGACAAATTCCAGCCTATCTGTATAGGCAAACTATCATACATGTCAATACTGGGCAAAACGTAATCCATCTCTGTGAGGTTCACTTACTTTCTCTCTCTTAGAGACTTTTTTACGTTTTGAAAATTCTTTTCTAGAGGCAGAATTCGATTAATCATTTTTGAAAAAGATATCGGCATTGATTGAATTCATGATCATTTTAATCAGATTAAGGTTACACATTAACAAGTTACACAATCAAATAATTTGACAAGTATCAGTCAAGAGATAAGACCCAGCTCTTGAAGTCGTTGAGGGATCACTGTATAAGGGTCTTCAAAATACTATACTTCGATAAGTACTATCTGATTTTCATCACAGAGTTCTTTTTTTAACTGATCTCATGCAAACTATGCAAACTGCTTTTTGAAATCCTTTTGGTCTTTGTGGAAGAAAGCGTGGAAACATTCATGTTGTATACCTTGAACTTCGATAGCAAAACCATATTGTGGATAGTATATATCAAGTTCAAGTCCTAACGGATGATCAGGTACTTTTAAGAAATCTGGTCTATGAATATCAGATGGTGGGTCTAATAATTTCGTTATTATTTCCTTGCAGAACTCTTGTCTCTTCCATGGACAAAATGGATACCATGTACCTAAATTTTTTACTTTATCCAGGGTTGCATACCAATCATGCTTTTTTTCACACTGCCATTTTAATTTTGTATGCGTACCATTATACGTTTTATACATTTCAGAAAGACATAATTCTTTATTCTTGGTCGCAATTTTTCTAACTTCTTTAATGGAGAGTTTTGCATTACCTGAACAGTGAGGACACCATGTATCCAAATTTCTTACACATTTAAGATTTGTATACCATTGATAGTTACATTCCCATAAAAACGAAGAATTTATATCAATGTATTTTTCTGATAAACATTTTTCACCTTTTTAAGCGCAATTTCTTTAGCAATATTAATATTAAGTTTAGAACATCCTGCATATTGAGGGCACCACGTATTTTGATTTTTTATTGTATTTAAAATTGCATACCAAGTATGTCCTTGATGGCACTTCCATTGTAAAAGAGTATGAATATTAATATACTCATCTGATAAACATTCGCCACTTCTGTGATAAATTTCTAGCTAAATCTAAACCAACTTTATGATTATTTATTACACATTTAGGACACCAAGAATTATGATTTTTTATTCTTTCTAAAGGAGCTTGCCATTCATTTTTTTTATGCACTGCCAGGAAAGTGGTGTACAACTATTTATATATTTTTCAAAAAGAAAAATACCATCTTTTTTAAATGCAATTTCTTTAGCAATATCAATATTAAATTTAAAACATTTTACCTTTCTTTATATCACATAAAAAAGCATTCCATTCATGATATTTTGCACATTTCTAATGTAAAGGAATTTTATTATTGGTATAACTTTCAGAAAGACATTGTTCACCTTTTTCTAAAGCAATATTACAAGCATCTATTAATGACAATTTGCATTTCATTTTTAGAGAAAACTATGTATTATCCATCATAATGTTTAAAATCTAATTGAGTATCCATTGGGATAGTAGTTGTGCTTCCTTAATAATTTGAAGTTCTTCTCTTACAAATAAGCATCTAGGACCATTATAAAGTTTATAAAGAACAGGTTGATTTTCTTTTATTAAATAAAAATCAATTGTAAATGTTTCAGAAGACAAGTTACAGTCAGTTGCACTTTTTTTCCAGCCTTTTAATTTCCCAGGTTCTAAAAGATAACAAACTACTGCATAATTAGAAATAAGAGGCTCATTATATCCTTTTGGTCTTTGATATTTGACAGCCAATTTTGAAATTATTTTTTCATCTTTAATACATGTTTTACTGCCTCATTAGGAGACATACCTATTAATGAAGTACAGTTAGACTCCTTTATAGTCACCTTCCATATAGTCACAAAATTGACATAATCACATTTATATTTTTATCAATTATTTTACTATTTATTTTATCTCTGTATAGCATTATAGTCACTATCACATTTTTTTATTGTCACCTATATGAATTGTTCTCTATAAAGTTATGTATCATGTGAATTTTAAATCAGCCAATAATAATTTAGTTTTCAGATTATACTTGCACACAAAATTATTTTGAGATCTTGAAATTACAATTTTGAAAAAAAAAGTCAAATAGAAGATGAAATTATTTTACTTAAAACTCAAAATTTATTGATCATCTAGATTTATTCTTTGATTAAATATATATATAACTGGGTTATGCATGTTCACAAAATTGATTTTAGATTTTTGAGATATTTCGACTTTTTAAGATTTATGTAGAATCTATTCTATATATGGAAGTAAAAAAATATCCAGTTATGTGTATATTCAATTAAAGAATAAATCTGGGTAATTAAAAAATTTTGGAGTTTAAGTAAAACAATTTCATCTTCTATGAAAAACTATTTTGATTTTTTTTCCAAAATTACAATTTTGAAATTTCAAAATAATTTTGCATGCAAGTATAAACTAGATACTTTTTTTACTTCCATATATAGAATAGATTCTGCATAAATCTCAAAAAGAGTAGAAATAATATAATTATGTTATTTTCACTTAGTCTAGATTATTTTTACTTATCCATGACAAGTGGATCACATTTGCTTCGTCATTCAAGTGACGTACATTTTGTGTTTATGTTATCATTTTTGAGTAGTTATAATTTAGATATAATATATATCTATCTCGTGATGAGTGGATCATATTTGCTTCGTTATTCGAGTGATGTGCATTTTGCGTTTACTTTATTATTTTTGAGTAATGTGCAATTTGCATTTGCTTCATCATTCAATTAATAGGTTGATTATAAAATATATGTTCTTTTATTTGATTATTAAATTGTTTTTTGTCACAGAGGAAAGCAACTTCAGATACAAAGTGTAGTGGAGTATAGTTATCATATTTAATTGCTGAATTAGCAATCTGTTATTTATAATTTATTTGATTGCTGAAGATGAGACACGTAGTGCCAAATTGCTATTTTTATTTGATATTACGTCAAAGTACAAATTTATCTTATCATTTTCCTTATAATATTCTGCTTTGGTATAATATTAAAAGTTTGCTATATTTTTCAATTCTAGAACTCTTTCTTACATAACTAATATTTTTAAATATTGATCAAAAATGAGGCACATAATACCAAATTGTTATCATTTATTTGATAATACATTAAAACATAATTTTTTTTTATCAAAAGTTTGTTATATTTTCCTATCTTGAAAAATCTTTGCTCATATAGTTAATACCTTAGAGTATTTTGCTTTATGTTAATCTTGATATATTATTTTTTTGATAGCCTTGACATATTACCGAATCAGTATCAATTATCATAAAGTATCAAAATTAGACAACACAAAAATGATTATTAATTAATTTATCTTATCTTATATATTGAAAGCACTTATCTCAATTCAAATTGCATAACACAAAAATCCTTTTGTATGTTCTAAGTGTCAAAGTATTAATTTTTGATTTGAATTTTTCTACATACTTATTATAAAAGATAACAAAAACTCCTTATCTAGAATATCCTATTTAATTAGACTATATTATTTTGAAAAATTATGTATACTCAATAAGTACCATAAATCACTTTTTTAATTTATTTTTATGTGAAGTGGTTGGAATTATACATGTTCCCAAAATTGATTTTGAATTTTTGAGGTATTTCGACTTTTTGAGATTTATGCAAAATCTATTCTATATATGGAAGTAAAAAAAGTACCTAGTTATATGTATCTTTAATCAAAGAATAAATCTGGGTAGTCAAAAAATTTCAGGTTTTAAGTAAAATAATTTCGTCTTCTATGAAAAACTATTTCAACTTTTTTCTCTGAAATTATAATTTCGGGGCCCCAAAATAATTTTACGTGCAAGTATAGTTGGAATACTCAAAGTCACATTTATATTTTAAGAAGTTAACCTCACTCATACTCACATATTCTTTTTTTCAGTAATTATAATTATCCCAATATTCAAAGGCAATCTTAGTTCTCCATTGTTTAAACTTTCTTGAGACATTTGAAATTTTTATTGTAAAAGGAGAATAAGAGTATCTATATCAGATTTATTTTTGATGAGATATTCTAAAGATAAAGAAATTAGAGATTTAAATATTTTTTTCTCAGCTATACCAGTTTCATCAATAATATTGACATGGCATATATCTTGAGTTGGTATTTCTAAAAATAAAGTTTTTTCATCAATCATATTACTAGATAATTCAGAAACTTCATACTCTGCATAATCTGAAATAGTGTTATTAGTAATAGGTACAGAATCAAAAAGATCTTGAATATCATCAGATACCTTTGATTTATATGAAATTATAAAACAATATTCAGGATTGTCTAACTTTCTAGCCATTATTTCTTCTTAATTATCAAAACCATATTTATTATATGGCTTTCGGTTAATTTGATATAAATATTTTTAAATCTGTTGTCCTTTAGATCTTACCTATTTTTAATCACTTTTTATAGTATAACTACACCAATTGCCAACAATTACATTGTTAGTTTTATTTCTTTAATTTTTATATATATATTTAATAATATATTTTATTAATTAGATTTTTTTATTTTTATAATATTTATATTAGTACTATTATTTACAATGTTAACTTTATTTCTTTAATTCTTATATATATTAATTATTAATATTATTATATTGAATAGCATATTTTATTAGTTAGATTTCTTTATTTGTATAATATTATATATTAGTACTATTATTTATGAGTAACAGATATAGATCATTTTTTATGGTAATATAAGGTCAACACCTCTAGTTGACACCTTTAATTAACACCTCTAGTCGGTACCGTTGATAAACATCTCTAGCACAAATAATTTATTAGCCAAAAATAGCTCATAGAATATCTCAGAATGTAATGGAAATTTTCAGAGTTTTCTTGATATTAATAATTACAGTCTTGTGACAGAATGGCAATTTTGTATAAATAGAGATAGCTTTTGTCCTTAAAGTTAAGACAGTTAGAACTTGATTATATTCTGAAATTAATATTTGTAATAAATTATTAATAAAAGTCTTTGTGATAAGTAATAATTTAAAATCTTTGAATTCTTAGTAAATATTTTCTTGATAATAATACTTTGCTTCGTGATCTCAGTATAGTTCTGTTTATAATTAACCTTGTTTTATAATCTGAATTAATTATATTAATTCTGTGTAAATTATTATAGTTTTTATATGAAACTGATCATATTCTTTGTGAATATTTGTTAACTTAATATAAAAATTTCCATACCTCTTTAAATCCTCACACCTTTAGCCTTTTTCGAACAAACTCACAATATCAAATCCTTTATTTTTTATACTTCTCCATAGTATAAACCTTCCAACTTTAACATATTCGTCTAATTACTTTGTGATCTTTTAGACAATAGTTTTCTGTTAATAGTTATTAGTTAATTGTGTTTAGTAAAGGTAATCAAAGTCAACAACAAGTAACGGATATAGATCATTTTTAATTGTAATGTGAGGTCACACCTCTAGTTGACATCTCTGATTGACACCTCTAATAAATATCTCTAGCACAAATGACTCATTAATCAAAAATAGCTTATAGAATATTCTGGAATGTAACAGAAATTTCCAGAACTTTTTTGAGATTAGTAATAATAATCTTATGACAGGATGACAATTTTATATAAATAGAGGTAGCTTTTGTCCTTAGAGTTAGAACAGTTAGAACTTGATTATATTCTGAACTCAATATATGTAATAAATTATTAATAAAGTCTTCGTAACAAGTAATAATTTGAAACCTTTAAATTCTTAGTGAAATACTTTCTTAATAATAATATCTTACTTTGTAATCTCGATATTATTCTATTTATAATTAACCTTGCTTCGTGATCTGAATTAATTATATTAATTCTGTGTGGATTACTATAGTTTTTGTGTAAAACTGATAATATTCTTAAATCCTCACACCTTTAACTTCATTCAAACAAACTTGTAATATCAAATCCTTTACTCTTTATACTTCTCTAAAGTATAAACCCTCCAACTTTAACATATTTGTTTAATTGCTTTGTAATCTTTTAGACAATAGTTTTCCTGTTATTAGTTATTAGTTAATCATGTTTAGTAAAGGTAATTACAGTCAATAACATTAATTGTCTTTATAGCTAAGTTAAGATTTGACATTTTTTTTGTATGAGATTTAAAGCCAAAGAGTAATAAAGATTAACTTTGAATTTCTATAAATTTTTCACAAAATATTTCAAATACAACTTTTATCTAATCATCAAAGAGAATGTGTTTATCATCTATACCTGTAAAACCAAGCAAATGTAAAAGTCTTCATATAGCTTTTCAATAATTTGCTGAATAAGTTTTGTGCAAATCCTTTATTACTGAATCTTTGAAATAATCCTTAACATTATAACATGTATCTTCCCATTGTATGATGTCTTTGGTCTTTAATTTTTCTATTGTACTATCTTCATTATATTTACATGTTGTTAGCCTGATTTCTTAATTTTTATATATATTATTTATTAACATTATTATGCTAGTTTATTAGATAGATTTTTTTATTTGTATAACATTATATATTAGTACTATTATTTACAAGTAACAGATGTAGATCATTTTTGTTGTAACGCGAGGTCGACACCTCTGTTTGACACCTTTGGTTAACACCTCTGATCACCACCTCTGATAAATACCTCTAGCACAAATAACTTATTAGCCAAAAATAGCTTATGGAATATCCTGAAATGTGATGGAAATTTCTGAAACTTTCTTGAGATTAGTAATTATAGTCTCATGAAAGGATGGCAATTTTATATAAATAGAAATAGCTTTTGCCTTTAGAGTTAGGAAAGTTAGAACTTGAATACATTCTGAACTCGATATATGTAATAAATTATTAATAAAAGTCTTTATAACAAATAATAATTTGAAACCTTTGATTTCTTAGTGAAATACTTTTTGATAAATAATACCCTGCTTTATGATTTCGATATTATTCTGTCTATAATTAACCTTGCTTCGTGATCTTGGTTAATTATCTTAATTCTGTGTGAATTCTTATAGTTTCTGTGTGAAACTGATAATATTCTGTGTGAATATTAGTTGATTTAGTATAAAAACCCCATACCCTTTTAAAATTCCTCACACCTTAGCCTCTTTCGAACAAACCTGTAACCTCAAATCCTTTACTCCTTATACCTCTTCAAGTATAAAACCTTCCAACTGTAATATATTCGTCCAATTGTTTTGTGATTTTTTAAACAATAGTTTTCCTATTATCAATTATTAGTTAATCGTGTTTAGTAAAAATAATCACGGTCAACAATATAATAATATAATAAATAAAATATAATAAAAAAATAAAATATAATAAAAATGAAATGATTAACACATGGAATTACCATATTGTAAATTTAAAGTTAATCTCATATACTATTATTTATTATCAGAATAAAAAGATAAAAATAAGAAAAAATAAATAAATAAAATAAAATAAGGTAAGTACATAAAATACTACATAGAAAATGTAACAATAAAAACTGTTATATTCAATCTGAATCTTATTATCTTCAATATGACAATAACTGTCAAGACACATACTTGATAAAAATCCTACTGTATTCTTTATAAATTGTGAAAGGGAAATTATTGCAAATAATGTTAACTATGAAGATAAACAATTTGATATACAAGAATCTTTTGATGAGTAACAAACAGTTATTATGGATAAACTCTTTACTGATTACAATGATATATTTGTTAAAAATATATTCAAGAAAGGTCAAACAATTGAACTGATACAAATATATGTTGTTGAATATAAAATTCAAATCAAAGATACTAAACCTATTAAACAAAGGACTTATCGAATTGCTCTTTCTAAAAGAGATTTTATTAAAAGTAAGCTCAATATCATATTGGAAAAAGGAATTATTCAAGAATTTACCAGTCCCTGAACCTCGTCAGTTATTATAGTTTTCAAGAAAAATAGAAAAAAATCAAATTTGTATTAACTACTACAAACTTAATAAGAATATTTATATACTCTTTATTATTGACAACATTCTTAAAAAGTTTAAGATGCCAAATGATTTTCTATTCTTGACTTAACTTTTAGTTATTGGCAAGTTGTAATCAAGGAAAATAATAAAAGAAAAACCACCTTTATTACTAAACATAAACTATATTAATTTAATATTATACTTTTTGAACTCTGTAATACTTCTATAACTTTTCAAAGGTTAATAGATAAAGTATTAACATAATACATTAACAAATTTCTAATTGTTTATTTTGATAATATTACCATTTATTCTTAAACCTTTAACAATCATGTTACACATTTAAAAACAGTATTTAAAACTTTATAAAAAATGAAATTAAAATTGAACAAGAATAAATATCACATTCTATTAAATTTTTAAAATATAAAATTACTCAACAAGAAATTAAACTTGATAAGGAAAAAATTAACAGTGAAAAATTTTCTTATCCTTATAAATTTCTATACACTATAAGGATTTATTGACTTTACTTTTTATTGAAAATTTATTAATTAATTCTCTGATATTGCTAAATCTCTAAATTAGTTATTTCAAAAAAATGAACTTTTATTGATCTGTTGAATAACAAAAAACCTTTAACTTATTAAAACAGTACTTAATTACTATATCAATTTTATAACATTACAATTTTAATAAACCATTTTATTTGTATACTGATATATCATCATTTGAACTAAGAGCTATTCTTGTGTAAAAAGGTGAAACAAATAAATAAGAATTTGTTATTACTTATATAAGTTATAACTTAAATAAAGCTAAACAAAATTACTCTGCCATTGTGTGAACTATTAAATACTTTTGACTAAGGATACAAGTAGAACTAATTAATTTTACCTGGTAAAATAAGTAATATTGATAAAATAGATAATATTGGTGAAATAGATAATATTGGTGAAATATAGTGAAATTAATAAAACAGATTTACCAATATGATTCTATTGGTCAAAATTTTGTTTTTGAATTTATTGATTTATTTATAATAAATAATAATATAATAATAAATAATATTATTAATAATTTGATATTTTTAATTCAGAAAATTATTTCATTATCTTTGTCAATATAAAAGTTATTTTATTGATTTAAATATATAAACATGATTTAAAAAAATATATATATATTTTTGTCTCAAGAAAATGAAAATAATATAGCTGGTTATTTTTTTAATAATATTTATTTTAAGTGTACTAATTATAATGATAATAATAATAGATATTGTGAGTTAGTTAAAGATTAGAATGTTCAATATATAATATTTAACATGATAGATAGATAGCATTTATAATTTTTGATATGTTATCTTTGTTGTAAAGTAGAATATTAATTATATATCTTATTCTCTAAATTCCATGATGGTAATTGTAAGTATTAATTAATATAGTTTTCTTCATGTACTTTTATTGTGAATTAGTTGAAGATTAAAATATTCAATATTTAATATTTAACAAGATAAATAAATGATATGTCTAATTTTTAACATGTTATCTTTTTAACAAAATATAATATTAATCATATATGCTATTCTTTAGATTCCATGATGGTGATTATAAGTATAGCAGTAGGGAGTACGAGCAGACTTCTTTTGGTTGGTGTTATGTTTTGTTCATTTTTACACACCTTTTAGTACATGAGTTTTTTGAGTTAAAATTACTAAAATCGATAACAATTTTTGATATATATCAGAAATCGATATCCAGGAACACACTTTAAAAAAGGTATTTTTTTTCATTTTTAAACTGGTCTCTAGAAACTTAAAAATTATAATTTGTCTTCTTGACAAAGCGAAGTGATTTAAAACTTAAAAAATATAATTTACTTACTTGACAAAAATGGAATGATTTAAAACTTAAAAAGTATAATTTGTTTCTTTGATTAAAAAAAAGTACTTAAAACCTTAAAATTTATATTAATTATTTATGTAGTTATTTGGACTTTAACTATTCTTTAAACAATTAAAATCTATATTGTAATTTTGCCTAGCTGACAAGTATAAAACTGCTTAACATAAAAGTCACCAGTATGATCTTTATATATTCCAAAAGTAGAAGCAGTAAATTTTTTACAACTATTATATTTTTTACAGGGAACACATTTTTAGACCTCTAATGTTTATAGCATCCTTCAAGACGTCGATATCCACATCCACAGACTTCTTCAAAATTGTGTATATAATAACAGGTATATTTTTCAGACATGACATCAGGAAATTTTAATAAGTAAAAATTTCCAGAATTTTAATATGGTATTAAATTTTCGGAATTTTTTACAAAATATTATGGAAATTTTCAGAAAATTTTTGAAAATTTTTCAGATATTAAAATTCCGTAATATTATAGATGTAATTTTTTCGGAATTTTAACATAGTGTTAAATTTCTAAAAATTTTTCAGAAATTTTCGAAAATATTTGTTTCCAAAAATTTTCGAAAATTTGATACTTTAAAAAAGTACAAATTTTTTAAAGTAAA
>CAJVPK010000936.1:0-18436 GCA_910592015.1 Diversispora eburnea | reverse complement strand
TTTGCTTAAAAGTTCATGATAATTCCACAAATCAAAATGATTTTTTGCAAGAGGTAAATATTTCATTATTTAATTTTTATTGTATATGTATATGTATAATTATTATATTTTACAGTAATAAATATTTTAGATTGAAAATCAGCTTAAATTTCGAGGTAAAAATGCAGTTGCAATATATGGCATCACAAAAAATCCAACAGAAAATAAATATATGATGGCTATGGATTATGCAAAAAATGGAAGTATTCGAAAACTGTTGAATAACAAGTTTGAAGAATTAACCTGGAGAGGAAAATATAATATTTTATCAGCTATTGTAAATGGACTTGTCAATATACATAAAATGGACTTAATGCATAAAGATTTTCATTCTGGTAATATAGTTAGTCAAAATTATACTAAGTATTTTATTACAGATTTTGGATTGTGCAAACCAGTTTCAGAATTTGATCCAGAAAAAATTTATGGTGTAATTCCATACATGGCACCTGAGACACTGAGTAAAGGAGAATACACTCAAGCATCTGAAATTTATTCTTTTGGTATGGTCATGTATGAAGTTCTAACTAGTTATCCACCATATTACAATATTCCACATGATTTAAATCTTGTAATGGAAATTTGCAAAGGGCTTAAACCAGAAATTAAGTGTGAAATTCCTCAATTTCTCAAAGAAATAATGGAACGATGCTGGAATTCTGAACCTTTCAATCGTCCAACTGCTGAAGAATTGAAATCTGAACTTGATAAATATCTTTATAAGGATAATGAAATGAGAAAACAAGCAAACAAACAAGTTAGAGCAGCAAATGAATCAATCATGAATTTTATTCAATATGATCCTAATGAAACACATCCTGAAGCAATATATACAAGCAGACATTTGCCTTTTCTGAAATCAAAAAAATTTGAAACTAATATACATGGTAATTATCTATATTTTTAGTAATAAATTAATGAACATTTTATGTAAAATATTTACATTCATTATTATAGATACAAAACAACGGGAGTTTGAAGTTCCTAATAATATAAGTAATATATAATATTATATTTTATGAATTATTTGTTTAATGATTACTTATTAATTTATTAAAATGAAATTAATAATCTTTAAATTTGTATAGTTGAAGAAATTGAAGAAAATGAAATTCTGAAAAATTATATATAGTTTTTTAAAATTTTTATTTTTTAGCCTTGATTTATTATGTTATTCATTATTTTATTATATTTTATATTTTATTTATTATTTTATTTGATAACTTATTACCTTGATATTTCAGAAAATCTAAATGTTTGTAATCATTTATTAGTTGTACAAAGGTAAACTGAAAATTAATAAGTTAACTTTCTTTTTAACTTTTATAATTTATACATAATTGAACAATGTAATTAATTGAAAATAAAGTATTATATTAACAGGTTATAACAGCTATCTGAAGATTTGACTATCCAAATTTCTTTAACCAAAACTAAGTAAATTTGATTTGATCATCCAAAGTTAATATTGATATAAATTAATTAAATTTTAGAGCAGAATTACAAAAGTGGAAATGAAACCAGGGTAAGAAAATTTCAAATACAATCAATGAATAAGAGTTTAAATATTGGATTTTATTTATTTAAGAACATGCAAAAAAAAACCAATTAAAATTTGATTATTAAAATATTTAAGAAATCCAATTAAAATTTTTATTACCAAAGTTAATAAATCTTTCACATATAAAAAATCATCTATAAAATTATTTGAAAACATCTTCTTCTTTTTAAAGAAGAATAATATTCTGATTTTGCTCAACTTTTAAAAGAAGGACCAACAGTATACAATGTAGTTGATTTTATAATACAAAAGGACCACAGCTGTTTAATTCAAGAAAAAATTAAACCAACAATTAATTGTGAAACATATTCAATCCTCATTGAAGATGTTAAAAATGAACATCTCCCCCAATTAAAATTGAATTTATTGAATAGGATGATGAACTAGAATAAGCTGATGAAGAGTTTTAAATAAGAAAACAACAATATGAAACTGAAAACAATGTTGGTTTTTTGTCAAAAAATTTTTATATTTTGTTGAACAAAATCATCAAAATTATAGATTTGAATAAATATGTATTTTTATTTATTATAATTGTAAATTAAATATATTTTTAATAAATCAATATATCATTATTTTTATTTATTGCTGTTTTGAAATAGTCTGATCAGGTAATCTGTGATACAAAAAAATTATTTCAGATATTGTAAATACTGCACAATCACGTATATTAAAAATCAGCCAAATAAATAAAAAAATCTTGTTTTTATGTTATTTTTTTTGTCTACATATCAACACTTGTTTTTATTTAATTATAATGTGCATAGTTGTAAGTTTCTTTCCTTTGATTTCAACAATTACAATTTTTACTTTTTTCAATTTCAAAGATTACTAGCTTTTTAATAATAAATTTATAGATGCCATGAGAATACAGTCAAGATCTATACTGGAAAGTTGTTTACTTGAAAAGTGAAAGCTATAATTCACAAAAAATTTTTAAAATTTTATTCATTAGTAAATCTACTTTAAATAATATTCTCAAAACATTTGCTAAGTGGAGTTGTGTAATTCTATTTAAAGGAGTACCTAAATGTAAAAAGAAATTTTCAAAAAAAGAATTTCAAGTGCTTCAACAACTTGTAAAAGAAAAAATTGACTAGTAGTTGGATGAACTTTTGGTTGAAATGGAGAGACTAACTGGAAAGTCTGTAACTGTGTCTACTTTTTGGCATTCATCAAATTATTGTAATATAACTTATAAAAAGGTTATTATTATTATATTTTTATTTTAAATTCCAAATATAATAATATTTTTTTTAAAGTTACAACAGGCTGCTAGTGAAAGAAATGAAAAAGTTTGTAGTAATTTTATGGCTACTATTGGAAACAATTATACAACTGAACAATTAATTTTTCTTGATAAAAGTTCTAAAGATAAATGTACACTTTCATTTTTTTATGGATATTTTTCAATTTATACACATGCAAGAAAAAATATAGTTTTTGTTGTTGAAAGTGATATACAATTCTTCCTGCACTTACTTTAGATGAATTTATTACTGTAGATATTATGGAAGGAAGTTGTGATAAAAAAAAAGATTTACTGATTTTGTTCTTTCACAAGTGGTAAATAAATTATCATATAATATATTAATAAAATCATTCTAATATAATGTATGTTGATGAATTTATTTTAATAAATATTTTATTATTAGCTTCCTCAAATGAATCCTTAACCAGAAAAAAATAGTGTAATTATTCTTGATAATATAAAAATTCATCATAATGAGATTTTAATAGAAATTCTTGAAGAATTGGGATTTCATATTATTTTTCTTCCACCATATTCTTCAGATCTGAATCCAATAGAAACAGCATTTGGTACTGTCAAAAGTTGGATTAAATGAAATTGTGACTTTATGAATACACATGTTGATCCAATTCATGCATTAATGATTGCATTTGGCAGCAAATTATTTTAAAGGTTCAATATATTTTCTAAAATAGACAAATAAATCAAATAATAAAATTATATATATTTGTAAATTTTACAGATTCAATTATTTTTTTAAAAATAAATAAATATAATTAAAAAATAAAATTTTATTATTATTCAAAGAAATTTCACTAACCTGTGATTCAATATTTATAATTTTTAACTCGTTAGATTCACCTCATTGAGGCGAACATTTTGGTAGTTTCTTTATCAAAATTGGATTTCTCTACACAAAGTTAATGTTCATCATAGATATTTATTAGTAAATAAAATTCTATTATAATTTTTCATGCTATTCAAAGAGATTTCCCTAATCAGTGATCCAATTTTTAGGAAATATAGCTCATTAGATTCCTCTTATTGAGGTGAACATTTTGGTAGTTGTACATCTTGACATTGAGTTATTAATCAAAAAGTTAAAGGGATTTTTTATAATAATTACAGGTAGTAATATTATAATCCGCAACTCATAATTATGGGTGCCATCTTTATAAATAATAAGATAAAATATATAAATATATTTTTAAATTTTAAAGATTCAATATATTTTTTAAAAATAAATGAATAAATTAAATAAAAATATCAATTATATTTTATAATCAAATATATTTTTATTAACAATGTCATACTTAAATATCAATACAAATATTAAAAGAATATTTATAAACTAATATTTATTAGCAGCATGTTTTGTATTTTTTCTCCATCCTATTTTATTGACCCATAGAAATTAACTCATCATCTGTTAAATCTTTGATAACATTTACAGTTAAATTTTCTTTACAAATGTATTTTCTAATGATTTATAAACTCCATTGCCATTTTGTATATCATTCAACTCTGATAAAAATTCACTAATAGTTGGATATTTAGAATATAATTCAGAAAGATTAGATGATGATTTTTCAAAAAAAGGATAAGAATTAATACCAGGATAAGAAATAGGAAATGGAAAAAGCCATTGAGGAATTGTAGTAGCTGTAGAAGTGACAGGAACATTATTATTAGAAGGTATTGATGTTGAAGTAATTGGCTTAGCATGAATTGCTCCAAAGGTAGGATAGGAAGGAGGAACAACAATTGTTGTTATTCTTTGTATCTGAATTATAAGAAAAATCAATATAAAAAAAAATTAAAAATTAAAAAAAAATTTAATAAATAATAAAACAATTTACAATGTCTCTTGTTCACAAAGTTGATTGTGCTTGTGTTAATTGAAGATTTTTATTATTTTCAATATACAAGATGTAGTATGTACAGTGGGGTATCAAAAGTCATGGGGCAAAAAAAAATTAATAAAAAAATTACTAAAATTAAAATGCTAATTGTGACAAAATGGGTGATTTAAATTGTACTAACTTTTTTTATTAGATTTCCCTAAACCAGGGCTATCATATGATATATTTTGTGTTAAAATTGAATGCCTATACATAGAGAAATTACGCTTCAAATAAATTAAAAAAATAAAAATTTAATCTTTGAGCATTACCCATACTGGTACTGATAGATTTTAAAGATAGATACCAACTATCTTATATGAAATTGTAGCCAAGAATAATATCTACAACGTTAATTATAACGGAATTTCATAAATTCCAGTGAAAATATGGACTTTAATTAGACGTGAATAAAAACGGCTTAAATTTATTAAAAATTTTAAAAAATAAAAAAAAATCCAAAATAATTGTCAATCGTTTTTACATATGAAAGTTTTTTTATTAAGTAAAATTAAAGCTGAGAATATAAAGCATCATATGCGAAGCATTCAGACATATTTAATTAAAATTAAGCGAATGATAAATGATTGAATTCTAGAGAATAATTTTTGAATGTCCAGTGTTCAAACATTGATATTAAATTCAATTGTAAGAAAAAATTCAAATTCAACAAAGATGCTCCTCATTCTTGGCTATAAGATTAATTAGTAACATGTTTGATAATTTATTAGTAAATAATAGACTTTTATATGTTGCAACTTTCGATAATTAATTTCAAATTTTTTTCGGATTTTTTAAAAAAATAGCAGAGATAAAATGATCAACATTGATTTTTTCTAAAAACCCGAAAATAAATATCAAAAGTTTTTACATATAAAAGTCTATTATTTACTAATAAATTATCAAATATGTTAATAATTAATCTTATAGCCAAGAATGAGGAGTATCTTTGTTAAATTTGAATTTTTTCATACAAATTGAATTTAATATCAACGGTCGAACACTGGACATTCAAAAATTATTCTCTAGAATTAAAACATGAATTATTAATTAAATATGTCATTCATTTCATTCGCAATTAAATTAAATTAACAGAATTATTAATATAAAAAGCTGATTTAGATATTTTTGGAAAAAGTTACCAGGTTTGAAAATTGATGTTTCTAAATGTCTCTGGCTTTCCGATTTCACACGTGAAATTATGTGAAAATGGTTGAGGATTATATAAATGTTCCTAGTAAGTTTTTTATTTTTTATTTTCATCTTATTATTACCTTACAATTAAATATTGATTTTTGATTTTCTTTAAATAGTAGCTATGGATTGGTTTAGTATAGACAAGAAAATATAATTTTTTTGAATAGAGAATATGTTTATGCAATCAAATCGGTTAATAAATAATTTTAATATTTATAATATAATATATAGTATAGAAATAATTAATTTGCAATTTTATAATGAATATTTATTGATTTATTTATCCGATTCTTTATATCAAATCATGTTTATCTGTTATAAAATTATTTGTGTTAGTTTTCATCAAAACAAATGAAAATTTCATATCGAAATAAAATAAACAGGATATTTTATAAAGATAAATTGTGAAATACACCTGATAATATTTTTCCAATAATTCTCTAACATACTAGAAAGATTTTTTATGCAAACATTTTTGAACAAATGTTCTTAGTGAATCTGATAAAACAAATTATAATAATAAATTAATAAATTAATAAATTAATAAATATAATTATAATCGCAATGAGTTAATTACGATTTTTTTTATCATTCACATTATTCTGGACGATCAAGAACATTAAGGTAGTATTATTTCTTCTTTTTTGTTAAATATGCAAACGTAATGTCATCATCTCCTCAATATGATTGACATCACTGTTTATGACATAAATTCCAATAAATCTAAACACAGATTGCATAATCTGACTAAATCGAACTCTTTAAGTTAGGTTCTGTAATCTCACATTCATACTTGGGTTGTTCTAAATTTTTGATTTTTTTCACGAAACTAAATTCATAAATTTTAAAAAAATTCTTTTATTTATTTATAAAATTCATACATAGTTTAAAAAAAAATAGGGGAAATCAAATGCTAAATTAAAATATTCTATCGATGTTCAATGTCCTGCGTTAACTAAAAAAAGATACAAATATAAAATGTATTATAGGCTGGACACAAAAAAAAGAGAAAAATTACATATATCATAATTAATAAACTTACTTGATTTTCAATTAATCTTTTTTCATTATTATTTTGGAACATTTCACATTCAAATTTTGATTTTTTTAATTTTAGTGTTTAACTCTGCATTGGAAATCTTCAAATCCGTCTTGTAGGTTGCTAACTTAGAATTAGATGTCTTCATCTGGGCTGCTAATTCAGCATTGGAAGCCTTTAACTTCTTCTTTTGTGCATTTAATTCAACAATTGAATCTGAAAACACCTTCTCAAGTGCAGTTAACTGGGTATTTCCAACCTTGGGTTTTTTGATTTGAGCAGTTGACTTGGCATTTGAAGGTTTCAGATCTTTAGTTTGTGCAGTTAATTCATTATTTAAAGCTTCTAATTCACAGTTGCATACATTTAAGTTAATATTTGAAGTCGTAATTTCTTTCAGCTAAAAAAAAATATGAAAATGGGTTGTAGACTGAGCAAGAAAAAGAGAAAAAATTACATATTTAATAAATAAATAAACTTTCTTGATAACAATTCACATGCAAATCTTTGACTTTTTTAATTTTAGTGTTCATATCTATATCGGAAATCTTCTAATTCTAAGTTAGCAGCCTACAAGACAGATTTGAAGTCTTCATCCGGGCTGCAAATTCAACTTTAGAAGCCTTTAAATTCTTTATTTGCGCATTTAATTCACCAGTTGAATTTGCAAAAACATTCTCAAGTACATCTAACTTGTAATTTGAAACCTTCAATTTGTTCTTATGATCATCAATTTTGGTATTAGAGAACTTTACTTCTTGGTTGTATATGTTTAAATTAGTATTTGAAGTCTTGGTTTCTTTATTCTGATTGTCTATTCTGGTGTTAGAAGCCTCCAATTCTTCAATTCAAGAAACTAACTCAACATTTGTGGCCTCCAATTCTTGGCTACGTACATCTAACGCAGCATTTTTAGCCTCTAATTTCTTATTTTGTGTGTTTAATTTAACAATGATGAATTTAATTCATTTTTTTTTAATTGATACTCAGCATTAGTAGTTCAAGCTTATCCTCCAAAACCTTCATTTGGGTTACTAATGCCGAGTGTTTAAATTTCCATTCAGATTTTAAATTTTCCCATTCTTTGGTAAAATTTAAAAAAGTATTTTTAAGTAAATTTTTGAGACTCTTAATGCGAGACTCATAAGTCTGTAAAAGTAAAAGTGTAAGAATGATTATAAAATAGTTAGAAACGTCATAAACAAAATTATAAAATATTATGAAAATAAAACGAAACAATTAGAAAAAACAAATGAAAAATTATATGTAATATATTTAACTGTTTCTTTAGATAAGAAAATAATAACTTAGATAAAGTCTTGAAAATGAAAGTTCTTCTGATTTATTTGATGGATTCATATCTAATAGTTATGAAAGAAAATAAAAGTTTATTAAAAATATTTAAAATAGTTGAAAAAATTTAAAAAAATTTTTGGAAAAAAATTGCATTGACCTGTCTAAGTAATTGAAATTTGAAAATTGGAAGCTTGAAAATTTGAAAAATTATTTGGAGAAGGTGAAGGATTTTATACTTTTTCATATTTTCATATCATAAGAATAAAAATGTTAATAATAATTAAGATCAATAATACTGACAATCACAAATAATAACAATAACAATAAGATAATAATATTATTAATAGTAGCTTATATTGAATGAAAATAAAAAATAAACAAATCAGATAAGTAAACATAACATGTGTAAAATTACCTTCATATAAAATAAAAAATAAACAAAACAGATAAGTAAACATTGCATCTATTGTTTATTGTCGATCTTAATTATAAATATTTTTATACTTATGATATGAAAATATGAAAAGGTATAAAATCCCTCACTCCCTCCCCCAATAATTTTTTCAAATTTTCAAACTTCCAATTTTCAATTTCAATTACTTAGACAGGTTAATAATTAACACACAATTTTTTTTCAAATATTTTTCAAATATTTAAAAATATTCTTAATAAACTTTTATTTTATTTCACGATTAATAGAAATGAATCCATCAAGTAAATCAGAAGAGCTATCATTTTCGCGACTTTCATCCAAGTCATTTATTTCTTATGAAAGAAAAACAAAACAATTAGTAAAAACAAATGTAATATATTTAACTTTAAATAACATTTTATAATTTTTTGTTTATATCATTTATAACTATTTAATAATTATTCTCACTTTTACTTTTACAGGCTCATGAGTCTCGCATTAAGAGTCTCAAAAATTTACTTAAAAATGTTTCTTTAAATTTTATCAAAGAACGAAAAAATTTAAAATCTGAATGGGAAAATAAACACTCATCGATAGTAACCCAAATGAAGATGCTAGAGGATGAGCTTGACACACGAAAGAAAGAATTGGAAACTGCCAATGCTGAGTTACACTCAAAGAAAGATGAATTAGATGTCATCATTGCTAAAAATTCCGAGCTAAATGTCATCAACCAAGAATTGGAGGATACAAATGCTTTGTTAGTTTTTCGAATTAAAGAATTGGAAGCTTCAAATACCAGAATAGACAATCAGAATAAAGAAATCAAGACTTCAAATGCTAATTTAAACGTGCACAACCAAGAATTAGAGGCCTTAAATAAAGAATTAACTGCAAAAACCAAAGATCTAGAATCTTCAAATGATGAGTTAATTGCTCAAACCAAAGAATTAGAGGTCTCCAATACCAAAATAGATATCCTGAAGAATGAATTGAAGGTTTCAAATTACAAGTTAGCTGCACTTGAGAAGGTGTTTGTAAATTCAACTGTTGAATTAGATACGCAAATAAAAAAGTTAAGGTCTTCCAATGCTGAATTAGCAGCTCATATGAAGACCTCTAATTCTAAGTTAGCAACCTACCAGATTGATTTGAAGATTTCCAATATAGAGTTGAACACTAAAATTAAAAAAGTCAAAGATTTATATGCAAATTTTTATCAAGTAAGTCTATTCATTTATGACATAACATATTCAATTTTTTTCTCCTTTTCTTGTTATAATACATTTTCACATATGTATCTTTTTTTTTAGTTAAAAGAAATTAAGATTTCAAATGCTGACTTAAACATACGAAACCAAGAATTAGAGGCTTTAAATAAAGAATTAACTGCACAAACTAAAGAACTGAAATCTTCAAATGCCGAGTTAACTACTCAAATTAAAAAATCCAAGGTTGGTAATGAACAGTTAGCTGCACTTGAGAAGATGTTTGCAAATTCAACTGTTGAATTAGATGCACAAATGAAGAAGTTAAAGGCTTCCAATGCTGAATTGGCAGCCCAGGTGAAGACCTCTAATTATAAGATAGCAGCCTACAAGAAAAAGGATTAATTGAACAAATAAGTTTATTAATCTATGACATATGCAATCTTTTTCTCTTGTTCAGTCTATAATATATTTCATATCTATATCTTTTTTAGTTAACACGGGTCAATGCACATGATTCAGTTTTTTTATAAATGTATGTATGAATTTTATATATAAATAAAATTTTTGTCAAATTTATGAATTTAATTATATGAAAAAATCAAAAAATTTAGGACAAGAACAAAATGAATTCACTTGTATCCTTAGTAATGAGCTTTGAAATTTCTTTCATAATATCAGAACACTAATGAGGAATCTATAATTACTGAATCTGTAAAAAAATTATAAATTAGCATCCTATAATCATTGCATGATGGTTCAATGCTTGCAAAATAGATGGTGGAAAAAGAAAAAAGTATTTTATTTGCTTAATTTTTTTTTTAGTTTATTGAAATCTAACAATCATAGATTCTCCTTTACACTTATCAATATATAGAATATTACTTTTGTGTTATGCTTGTACAAGTGACCATGATCAAGAAAAAAATTATCAAGAGATGAAATTAAGGACGAGAGCAAAGTCTGATATTTTTAATATTCTATATTTACCTCCGCATTCTCAATTAATCTTGGGATATCAGTTTAAAATATTTTTCTTTCTCAATTTGAGGTTAGACTTTTGGGATGGAAAGTATATTCCGAATAATTTTGTCTCTGGAATTCAATGCCTATTTTTACAAATTCCTGAAAATTGTTTTCATTCACCTGAAATCATACTCCAAAGTATAGATTAGAATTTCAATAAGATTGTTTGATTATTATGCCCAACTATATCACGTTCTTTGGAATAGAGAGCAACAAATCACTTAATTGAAAAAAGCTATTAGTCACACTGGGTATATTACAAGTTTCACCAGACCTATTAGGCAAAGTGAGTTGGAATTAGGCTCAAAAGGCACTTTTTCTAAAATACTTCGAATAGACTTATGCAGCAAAATTTGTGACTCTAATCTCAAAATTTATATATTCTATGAAAAGAGATTTATTTGGAGCTGAGGGCATCTTTACAAAAAAAAAATGCTAAAAATCTTTAATAAAGGAATAATAGGGAATCAAGAATTATAAGGAACTACTGGAAATTGAATGTGAAATTTGGATTCTGCATTGAAGGGCAAAGCAGAAATTACTATTTGATCGTATGGTTTTGCAGTTGCTAAAATATGTGGGAGAAGAAGAGAGCCTGAGTATTTTTGATAAGAAATTCAGATTATTAAACAAAATATAAGATACGTTTTGTATCACATTTGTATGTTCTATGTAGAATGAAAAAACGGAGGAATTTTTATTTTGTTTCATTAAAATATTACTCAGATTTTTCTGAAGATTCCTTAGAATTATCATGATTAAAAAAGCATAAAGTTTATTAAATCTAGAAAATTTTATTATGGATAAACAAATGCAGATAGCCGATAGGTAATTATAATTGAGGAAAAGAATACAAATCGGAATTCATAAATCGGAAAAAAAAATATTTATGCGAAGTTCGAATTTGGTAAATATTTATTTATAGCATTATTAACTATTTAGATGCAAAAACATGTCGAATAGCTTCTATATTAGTGAATGAGTTCTTTCATTTATTTATTATTAATCTTTAATTAAATTATTTCTTTAGAAAATCATAAGTTTCCCAAGTTTTTCCAGAATACATATAAATAATTAAATCATTCGCAAGTGTTTTCATAATACATTCATTTCTGATTAAAAAAATTTATACCAATTCTTTCTTAAAAAAATAAGATCATGATTAAGTGCATTTCAGAAAAAGTAAATTTTTTAAGATATTATCACAAGATAAACGTTTCAAATCTATTGTCTGAATTATAAACTATTAAATTTTAAATTTTTGAATAAATTTTAAATGAACATCAATAGGTCTGAAACTTTTACTGCAGCGTGAATTATATTTCTGGTTTTAGAGTTAATTTTTTGATATTTTTATAACTAAATTAAGTAGTTTTATATGTTGGCAATGGAATAATTTTCAATCCAACCTAAAATAAAATTAATATTTGGAATTAACTATGAAGGAGAATATGACTTGAATGGTTAAAAATGTCCAAAAATGGGAATATACGCAAAAAGTCTTTATTTATTTATATCTGTCCTTTTGAGTTGTTGAGTGATCGTTGTCCTTAGTTTTTCATTATTTTTAGAAGAAAATTAGATCATTCTTTTTTCTTGTTAATACGGTTGGATGCTCACCTAATACTATTCACTTGACAAAATTCATTCATTTCATGAGAATTTAAATTATTTAAAGCAATGCGAATTAAATTTATAAAAATGAATTATACTTTTATCATAACCGATTCAAGCAATTAGACATAGACGATATCATTATCAAAATCTTCAATGTCAATATTTTGATAGAGAAATTGTAAGGGTTATATTTGACAAATTGGGTAATTAAAGATACATCTCATAATCAAAGTTTTAAAGTCTTAGTGAATACAACTTTTTTTACATCTCTACATAGTCTGAATCGTCCTTCAAGGCGTCTTTGTTAATTCTAATGTTGTATTCATTTTCTATACGATAAATTTTTCTGGAAAAGTACCAATCGGTTGCTAGCAGTAATAAATTGAGAGATAAAAAAAATAAATCAGTCTATTCGTGCCTTAATATAATAGTAGTCATTGAAAAATCAAATTACATTTGTGGTAACGATTCCATAAAGATGATCAAACTCTTTTATCAAATGCTTCATCTACTTTTCGTTTTTTTGAATTTGTTTGATATGAAGCAGTAAGTTGCAAAAAGTTTTGTCCGAATCATACTATTACATCTTCTATTTTGCTTCAGTCACAGCTATCAATTCATCAATTCCGGTATCTTTGACTTTCTTAATCGTATAATCATGAACTGTTCTTTCATTACCAATTTTACCAATTATTTCAAACTGGCATCTTGAACGTATTTTTTGTTTAGTAATTTTCCGGTAATTAATATGGCCAAATCCAGTATGTGAGTTCGATAAAATTATTTTGGTAGGTTTCTAGAACTTGCTCAACAGATTATTATTATAGAAATAATATTTTGTACTTTGCATAATTAGAATCACGTGCCTCTAATTTTCAGTAAGATCATTATTAATTCAACGATATTAGATATTACGAGAGTTTGTTTCCGACATCATACAGAAAGAACCACATGGTGACGAGTAAGGAAACAATTTTGAAACGGCGAAGTGGTTAAAGCCATAAAGGGATGATCAGCATATCAGATAATATGTGTCGCAATAACAATTACTTTTTTTATGCTTTTTTTTTCACCAGCTAACTTTAAAAATTTAAAAAATTACAAAACTTTATTGTCGATCTATTCTATAAAAACGAGTTATGCAACGCAGCAGTAAAAAACCTGTTTATTATAATATAAACAAACAACCTATAGACTAACATATTACAAGTTTTTCCTTTTTTTTAATTTAACTTTTAATTCATCGTATTCTCTAAGCATTCCCATATGTTCTTTCATTGGTTCTGACAATTTAATGTCGTACTTTCGGTATAGCATTGCTAAAGTAACTTTTAGTTCCATCTTTGCCAAATGTCTTCCTGGACCTGCAGTAGATAAATGAAGGTAGATTAGATAATTAAATTTTTCATTTAGTATTTCCATAAATTTATAATTAAAGAAAATTTATATTTTCTCAATCCTTCGCCAAACAAATAAACTTTATTTTTACTCTCTGGATTCTCAATAAATCTTTCCGGATTAAATTCTTCGGGATCCTCCCAATTTGATTTGTGTGTATGAATCCCATCAAAATTTATACAAAAGAGAGCATCCTTGAGCCATTTATAGCCTCCTACAACTTGTGATCAGAATTTTTCTTGAAATTGTTGGAATAATGGCACGTAATCTTCCCGCTAAAATTATAAAAAATTTTAGTATTAAAAAATTAATGAGATATTATACTGTAATAATATATTATTAATAATAAAAATAGTAATGAATTAGATATGAAATTATATTCTTTGATGACATCATCGGTGTATTCAAGTTTTGATAAATTTTCTAATGTCAATGGAGTATTTTATTTCTAAGAACACTTTTCATTTCTTCTAACATTCGTCGTTTTACTTTCGGGCTGTTTTCCAAACAATCAACTAAGAAGCACATGGAATTTGAACTCTACATAAAGAATAAGAGAATACAAAATAAGTTTTATCATTATTCACACATCAAGGTTAACAACAATACTTTTTTTTGAATAATAATTAATCAATACTGTATCAATACCGGCACTTATAAGTTCCATAAAATTAGATACTATTGCTTTATCAGACATTGGCTTATCATGAAGATTATCAGCAATTTCGGTAACAGTGTCTACGTTAAAAGCATTGTTAAAAAGTCAGGGTTTAATTCTTGATCAATCGAAATTTCTTCTCGTCTTGATCTAGCAACATCATATACAGTATTCCTAAATCTATTAACTTCATCCTTTAAGTATTGAATATTTCCCTTAATTCCAGGGAATTTCAAATAATTCTTGGAACCATAAAGAAATAAGTCAAGCTATTAAAATATATTTCAGCAGATTTTACAAACACCTCATTTTCTTTAAGCACGATTTCAGTGTACATTTGATTTTGATATTTCAATTGGGGCTATTCCGTTATGATAATTTGCCAATGCATAAGCAGGTTTATTGGCGGTAATAATAAAAATAGTTTCAAAGAAATATCGATTCACCCAATGATCAAATTCAAGTACTGAATCTTCATCGAATTTTTCCCATTTCTTTAAAATTTTCTTGTATGGTTGTTACTGATTGTTTAATAAATGAAAGGGACATCATAGCTCTGGTAAAGAATTTAAGATGGTACAATTAGTATAATTATAATTTAAAACCAAACCAAAGTCATTACTCCAATTTCTATAAGCCTATCAACATCATCGTCCATTCTACAGTGAAAGTTAAGGACAGGTTTGAATAATCTCATTATTAGTCAATAAAATAAAGCGCTCTGATCCCACATATTTTCTGACGCCAAGAGCGAAATTTTTGAAAACGAGATGAGTACTACAAATAAATGGAAGTGGAAAAGGATCAGGAAGTAGATTCACAGGTTTAAAATATTTGTAATAGAAATATGAGATATAAGTTATTAAGGCACCTATTGATATTTTTGATATCTCAAACAATAATCCAATTTTGAAGTTGGGAGTTTGTCTAAATTTCTCTTTATTTGAATAAATTTTTGTAATTATGTAATTTAACGAATAACTTTAAGAACTGAATAATTGCCTTATTTTTTAGAGTAACCATCCCACTGTCACATGCCGTATTTGTTATAAAAAATAGATTAAAGAGTATTTTTTTTATTTTTTTATATTATACTAGGAAAAACGGGAAAAAATCCTTTATTTTGATATAAAGTATATAGAATAGATGTATATAGTATTAATTTTTTGACATTTGTACAAAATAATAATAATACATAAATAAATATCATGTTTTTATGATGTTTTTTCTAAATTGGAGATTTGTTACAGCTTATTTTTTAAAGATCTTGTATCGACGCCAACACTAACATGATAAATAATAATTAATAAATCTTAATATATTTGAAAAAATAAGCATATGGGTTGTTATTTCCGATACGCTCATTTAGCTTCTGACTTTCATCAAATTGTTGATAGCTTTAAAGAAGTTGGATTAGTTGGTGCAAGGTGTGAGAATATTGTCTCTTTTTTTTTTTTTTGTTTTATTTATTTAATAAATAGATTTTATAGTGTTCTTCTGCTTATTTTTTTATTTGAAAATATTAGTATTGGCACAACGAAGAAGGATAAAGGTCCAGCATATTCATCAAAAGCTTCACGTTCTGTCTACTTTTCATCATTTTTTGAACATTGAGGTTTTTGCAGGAAATTTTCGTCAATTGGTAACAAATAGAATAAAACGATACGGAAATTTTGAATATGATGTTGAAGCAGAGATTGAACGTTACAAGGTAATTTCATTAATATTTGAATGTTATCCATACAATTATAAATCAATAATATTATTATTTTCGGCTTTTGATTTGCTATACATATCAAACCCTACGTTGCGTTGTTGATAGCATTCTTTTCATGCATAAGTTTATAAATTTAAATAAAAAGATTCTTTTTGAAGGTGCCAAATGCTTGACCTTGACTTTGGTACTTATCCATTTGTAACAAGTTCAAACACTACTGTTGGAGGAGTTATTACCAGGTTAGCATTCCTCTTTCTAAAATGACAAAGTTATAGATGTAGTTAGAGTTTACATAACTAGTGTTCATCGATTCTTGATGTAAGTTATATTATATATACATAGTCACGTTTTTTGATGTTTCAAGTATAAATTACTTATAATTATTTATGTCTAGCAAATATGAGAATACTTACAAAATTTGAAGCCGAAATTGGTACTACTAGCGATGCAAATGGCTTGATCTTGTAGTTCTAAAGTATTTCTAAAGTATTCAATCAGGTAAACCTTTATAATAAGGAATTTATTTTAATAATCTTTTTTGTTTGATTCGCTTCATTTTCAAAGCTTGAACTTGATGTATTAGATCATCTTCCAGAATTGAAAGTTGCCATAGCGTACCTTTTGATGGAAAACCATTGGATAATTTTTCAGGTATGTATTGTTTTTTTTTTTTATATCTTGTTTTCATTCACTTCATTCGCAACCAAATTAAATTAACAGAATCATCAATAAAAAAAAGCTGACTTAGATATTCTTTGAAAAATTACTGTGCAGTATAAAACACTATCGGGTTGGAAATCGATATTTCTAAATGTCGCAGGCTTTCTGATTCGCCGAAAACGCGCGGAATTATGCGAATTATTTAAATGTTTCTAGTAAGCTTTTTTTTATCTTATTATTACCTTACAATTGAATATTGATTTTGATACTTTAAATATTTTGTAGTTGAATGGTGAGACGAGAAGATATGATTTTTTGAATAGAAATAAGTTTATGCAATCAAATTGTTTATTAAATAATTTTAACATATATAATATAATATGTAGTATAGAAATAATTAATTGATTTATTTATTTGATTCTTTATATCAAATCAAGTTCATCTATTATTGTATTAGATTTCGTCAAAGCAAATGAAAGTTTAATATAGAAATAAATAAACAGTATATTTTATAAAGACACATTACGAAATAAACCTGATAATAATTTTCTAATAATTCTCCAAGAACATAGTAAGATTTTTTATGCAAACATTTTTGAACGAATGCTCTAAACGTTTTCAAAGGGAATCAGATAAAACAAATTAATAAATTAATAAAATTAATGAATATAATACAATGTGATAATATCATTAACGTGTATATCACTACTACACTACAATTATTTTTTTTTGAATAAATAAAGTTTAATAAATTAACATGACATGCCATGCACATTTATTTATTAATCACTCGAAAAAAATAAACATTTAATTTATTTATTTCTGAGTGAATGGTAACTCTATTATTATTAAAATTTAATAATCTTAATTAATCTTAAAAAATTTATTGAGATTTAATTTTTCTTTGTAATGTTTCAAAATTTGTTATTATTCAGCAGTATAATTAAAAGCATGAAGATTTATTTATTTATAAACAATCAAGTATAATATTTTATTTTTAAATTAAAATTATTTATTAATAAAATTAAAAAAAAAATTCAGTAGGCAGACTTTTAAATTACAGAATTAGAATCAAACCTTCAAGAATCGTAAGAATCCGGGAGGCAATTCTTAATTAAAATAATTATGACTATTAATTATTTTACAATACTAATGTAATAAATTTTTCCTACATTCTAATCATTAGATTAAGTAATCGATTATATTTTTGAATTATGTTTTTATACTGGGATCACATGGGATAGTCAATTTGGGGGTTTCACACTGCGAATATTTATCTATGTATATGTATTTCTAAACACCAATTGAGTTACTGACCCGGAAATATTGGAATTCCCTTTGCGCAGAGGTCACGCAATTATTAGGTCTTTCGTAAAACGACAAAATTATAATTAAAAAATAAGTCATATTATAGGATCTGGTCATAATATGACAATATCTAAAGCTTCCATAACA
>CAJVPK010000935.1:0-18442 GCA_910592015.1 Diversispora eburnea | reverse complement strand
AAAACTGAACCATCAATTTCAGCAAAAGCGCTGACCACAAAACTTTTAATAAAAGAAGTTCAGGTCTCGCATGTAACTGTTTGGAAACATTTGACCGAGCTTGGCTATAAAAAAAATCGAGCAGAGATAACGCCAATGCTTACAAGTGAACACATGCAAAAGCGTATAGCGTGGGCAAAAAAATATTGAAATAATAATTGGAATAGAACTGTTTTTACTGATGAAATTTTATTTCAATTGTTTCGTAATACAGTACAATATTGATACAAAGAAAAACGTCCGGTACGACGAGTCCCAAAAGATAAAAGAAAAATTTTTTCCTGGGGAAGTTTTTGGTCAAGAAGAAAAACGAGCCTTTTTAGCTTCCAACGAATTATGAACAATCCATTTTATGTGGAAATCTTAGAGAAACACTTTCCTGAAATTCGAAAAATGCTTGGGAACCGTTAACAGTTTCAACAAGACAATGACCCCAAGCATACAAGTCGAGTTGCAAAAGAATTTCTAGTAAAGAATAGCCTGATAGTAATCAATTGGCCGTCTAATAGTTCCGATCTCAACCCAATAGAAAATTTGTGGAGTATAGTTAAGGGAAAGGTTGAAAAACGTTGGCCAAAAAATTTAACTGAATTAGAGTGGTTTATGGTAGAAGAATGGAAAAAAATCTCAGAAAGTATTTTAGAAAACTTGGTGGGATCCATGAAAGAACGATGCAAATTTATAATTGAAAAAAATGAGGAACGTATCCCATATTAAATGTATTAAATTTTTTTTTAAATAAATCTTTAATTAATCAGCTTCTAATGAGCCATTGTACATGTGATGTGACGCATTAGTTTTTGAATTATTAACGCGTGAAGTTGTCCAAAGACTTTCTTAACGCACTGTAATATTCCAAAGAAGGACAAATGTGATTAGAAGGTTTCAAATTAAAAGTGAATAATATTAATCAATATTTTCAAAGTTACTCATAATTTAATACAAATATCAATACTCCCATCTCATTCACTCAATCTACACTTATTAGAAGATCTCATTATTGACTATATCAAAATTGAAAAATCAATTAACTTAATTTCTCTTTAAGTGACTATTTATTTCAAACTTCACCTTTCCTATTGTCATAAGGTAATATATTAAGATCCATATTTCCAGTTGAATTGATCTAAACTAGATTACCTCTACTATGTAGCAACTCTCCCTCAAGTTCAAATCGAAGTATTTTTGAAGTTAACGACAAAAATGATAAAGAAGTTTATCGACCATTGGGAGGAGGATTCCAAACTGATAACAACTCGAGAAACTATGAAAGAATTATTATACAAAGATTAGCATACAATACTGAATATAACACTTTAGAAATTAGTGACTCTTCCGAGTTTAATATTGAAATAAACAATCAAAATATTAATTCACTTCAAGATTTTGAACAGGAAGTTCTGAATAACTATCTTGACCAAATCAAATTTGACACTGAAAGTAATCACAACAGTGAACTTGAATTCGAACCTAAAATAATGGCTATAATAATTAAATCCAATAAATTCTCTGGTTCTAGTAAAGAAGATTTACAAGAATAGTATGAAGACTTTTTGATGGCCACTCAAGTAAATAGATAGAATAATGACTGTAAAAAGGAAACCTTTAGAGCTTACCTTAAAAAAGGAGCTCGTGATTGGTATCTTGAATGGATTGATATCAATGTATATACTTAGACTTAACTATACTAGTTGAAAATTGATAAATTGTACACATATCGGGTGCCCAATATGTGTATGGTATGTCCTTAATATCGGACATATATCGGGTACCCAATAGGTGTAGAAAATATTTTTTTACACTTATCGGGTACCCAATATATATATAAAATATTTTCTATACCTATCAGATATCCAATATATATCTAATATTAAGGACGTACCATGTACATATCGGGTATCCGATGTATATATGATTTATCAATTTTCAACCAATACTATCAGCTGCTTTTATAATCAAATATCTAAATAATAATTTTAAAAAACAATGGATCAAGGAATGAAGAGGCCTTAAATGATGAAAAAGTAAATCTGTTAAAAATTACTATTATCAAGTGAAATGGATGGCTACTTGAGCAGACCTCGATGCTAACGGTACTCTTCCCTATTTTATTCGAGAACTGCTGCCAGAAATAAAATCTGTTGTGAAGACACATGACCCTGCTGACTTGTTTAATTTATTAAAGACCAAAAAATACGAGTTAAGCAAATTAGCTACAAAAAAATCTTGTAAAAAATATAGGCAATATGAGAGCTCTACTGACGACTCCTCTGATAATAGCGAAAATGAGGATGAAAAACCTTGACGTAAATGAAAAGAATCTAAAAAGAAAAATAAAAAACCTAATAGTGACGATGAATTTGATAATCTCACAAAATGGTTTGAAATGTTACAAATTAACCTGATGCAACAAATTATCAACATAATCAAAAAAGTTAAATAATTTAATAGGAATAATAATTTCGGAAGTAATAATAACTCTAGAAATGATAATAACAATTGAAATAAATTGAGATATTATAATTGTCAAGAAAAAGGACACTTTACAAAAGATTGTTTATCCAAAAGGAGACAATAACCAAATAAAAGAAGTGTTAGTTATGTTAAATATGATAATAATTCTGATGAAGAATATGAAACTTATGAAACTATCCAAAATAAACCTACTACCTGAAGTAACCCTATACGAAAATTAAGATAACCACCAAAAACTCCTGTCACTCTAAAAGTTTTATTCAACCCTAAGGTTAATTATAGAGAATCTGAAACAATAGTTGAATTTGAAGAGGATCCTTTTGATGAAACCACACCAGATATTGAAATGAAAAGTAAAACCCCTACTCCTAAAAAGATTACCAAACCAAAAACAAAAAAATAACCATCTGTCATTGATCAACTACCTCCATATGATGTGTCTCAAGATATCTTAAATTCACTAGCTAAGGTAACAATTGAACAAATGTTACAATACCCTGTTCAAAAGAGAAACTTAACAAAAGTCCTTAAGCAAACTTCTATTATCTTAAATTATGTTGAGACTGGAAAAGAAAAATGTACTACCGTTGCTAAATATTACGTATACATTAAAAATAATGTAATCATTGCAGTCTTGAACTCTGGTGCTACTATCAGTATTATTACTGAAAAGCTGAAACAATGTTTAAGTTTGAAAATTGAAAAATCTTCAAATATAATGGTCATAACTGCCAATGGTACAAGGTAATGTGCCCTAGGAGAAATAAATTCAGTAGGAATTACTATCTAAAGTATATTGATACCTACGAAACTTATGGTTATCAACTCTACTGAAAAAAATTTATTATTAGGTACTGACTTCTTCGAAAAGATCCAAGCACAATAAGACTTTAAAACCTGTAAACTCAAATTACGATATGAAAGAGAAGTAATCAATATAAACATTACCCATTCTGACCATGTTGATTTTTCACTTGACGATAAGTATAGTGATGAGAATGAGGAAAACAAATTTGAAAATAATGATGATGTCCAAAATAATTTAAAATATGAATTAGAAGATTTGAAAAAATGTGAATCTTTTCAAACTAAATCTTATTGTCCTTAGCATGATGAAAAACTATCAAGATACACTTTCAATGAGAATTCTGCTATATTCTTTACAAACTGTAAAAAGAAAGTCATTACAAACAATGTCAATTATGAGGATAAACAATCCAATATACAAAGAATCCTTAATAAATAACAAACAATCATTGCTGATAAATTCTTTACCAATTACAATGATGTGTTTGCTGAAAATATATTTGAAGAGGGATAAACTATTGAACTAACACAAACACATGTGGTTAAACACGAAATACAAATTAAAGATACTGAACCTATTAAACAAAAAGCCTACTGTATTGCTTTCTCAGAAAGAGATTTTATTAAAATGAACTTAATGTCATGTTAAAGAAAGGGATTATAAGAGAATTCACTAGTTTCTGAGCCTCACCAGTTATTATTGTTTCAAAGAAAAATAAAGAGAAACAAATTTGTATTGACTATTATAAACTTAATAAGTTCATTGAAAAAGACATATATCCACTTCCTATTATTGATGATATCCTTGAAAAATTTAAAGGTGTTAAATGGTTTTTCACTTTTGACTTGACTTCTGAATACTGGCAAGTTGTAGTTAAGGAAGATAATAAAAAGAAAACTGTCTTTATTACTAAACATGGGTTATGCGAATTTAATGTTATGCCTTTTGGGCTCTGCAATACTTCTGCAACCTTTTAAAGGTTGATAGATAAAGTATTGACATGATACATTGATAAATTTTTAATTGTTTATCTTGATGACATTACCATTTACTCTCAAACTTTCAATGATCATGTTGCACATTTAAAAACAGTATTTAAAGTTTTACAAAAAGTGAAATTAAAACTGAATAAGGACAAGTGTCACTTCTTCTTGCACTTAATCAAATTTTTGAAACATGAAATTACTTGAAAAGGAATCCAACCTGATGATGAAAAAATTGACAAAGTGAAAAACTTTCCTATTCCTACCAATCTCCATACACTAAGAGGATTTATTGACCTTGTTTTTTATTACTGAAAATTTATTAATCAATTCTCTGATATTGTTAAACCTCTAAATCAATTACTTCAGAAAGATGAACTTTTTATTTGATCTGCTAAATAACAAAAGTCATTTGATCTATTGAAATAGTATTTAATTACTACACCAATTCTACAACACCCAAATTTCAAAAAACTATTTTATTTACATACTGATGCATCATCATTTGAATTAGGAGCTGTCCTTGCACAAAAGGATGAGACAAATAAATGGGAATATGCTATTGCTTATGCAAGTTGTAGTTTAAATAAAGCTAAACCAAATTATTTTACTACTGACTTAAAATATCTAGTTATGGTATAGGCTATTGAGCACTTTTGATATTACTTTGATACTGATCATTTCTATATAGTAACTGATCACTCTACATTCAAATGGTTACATTTGATGGAATTAACGGAACGACGAGTGAAATGGATTTTGAGACTTGAACCTTATAATTATACTATTATTTACCATACCAGATGAAAACACAACAATGCTAATTCTCTCTCTTGTATTCCACAATAAACTATACCTATATTATCAATAATAATAATTATTTTTACAAAGTAAAAGTAATAAAGTACTTAATCTAATGGTAAATACAATTCAGTTCAGGTTGTTGGTGTCTTGACAAAATGGATCTTATTGAATATCAACAACTCAAACAATATTTAACAAACCAAACTCTATCAAGTGAAATTAAGGATCTAAATTGAATAAAATCTAAAAGTAAATTTTATAAAATTGAAAACAATTTATTGTACAAAATTAACAGATGAAAAAAGACTCGTAGAAAATTAATTTGAGTATTATAAGAACATGAAGTTGAACCTGTTTTATTAATGTTATATAATCACCCCTTGGGAGAACATTTAGGAGCTAAAATAGTTTTTAATAAAATTCATAACTTATATTATTGACTACAAATATATGATGATATAAAGAACTGTATCCAAGCATATGATGTGTATCAATGACGAGAACGAGAACGAAAATGAAATCCTCAACCTCTACAGCCTATCCCTATAGAAGACCCCTTTAAAAAGTTGAAATCAATTTTGTTAGACATTTACCTTATACGTCTCAAGAAAATAAATATATTATCGTTACTACTGATTATTTAACAAAATGGTCTGAAGTTCAAGCTGTTCCTGACACAACTGCTCTACAAGCTGTTACTTTTATATATGATAAAATTATTTGTCGAACATGGATGTCCAAAAGTTATTTTATCTAATAGAAGACTTCATTTTCGCAATCAAATGATTGATGATCTTTTAGCCCAATTTGAAATCAAACATATACATTCTACACCCTATCATCCAAAAACAAATAATCTAACTAAAAAGTTTAATCGAATATTAGATAATTCTTTGATAAAAACATTGAAAGTTACAACCGATTGAAATAAAAATATACCTTCAATTCTTTTTGCATACAGAATTACTCATCAATTAACAACAAAAATTGAATCATTTTTCTTGTATATGAATAATCCGCTAAGTTTTTATTATATAAAGGATTGGAAATTGCTAAAACAAACTTGTTAACTCATTTTTTACTCTTGTTGATAAGTTACTTGTTATCTGAGGTCAAACTCAATTACAAATTAAAAGGCAACAATTGAAACAAAAGGAATATCATAATTGACGAATTATTAAATCTGTTATATATGAAATAGGAAATAAGATTTTACTATATGAAGTTACAAAACACACAAGCCATACTGGAAAGCTTGACTCAAAATGGAAAGGACCATACTATATTCATGACCTTTTATATTTAGGAGTATACAAATTTAGAACTCTAGATGGAAAAGTACTACGTGTACCGATCAATGGCTCATTACTTAAACTATACTATGAAAGGACCAGTTGGATATCACAAATCACTATTATATAAAAATATTATAAGAATTAAAGTTAAAAGTCTTATTGGCGTAGCCTCAATTAGTTATATATATAACTACTATTCAATGAAAATTCCCTTTAAATAAATTAATTTCCATGGTTATACGTGTTGCCCAAATCCCAAATTATTTGGGATTTGGGATGCCAAAATTCCAAATTACTAGTATTTGGGATTTGGGATTTGGGATTTTGGCAAAAAATACTAATCATAATTTGGAATTTGGGATTTGAGATTTCAGCATTTGGGATTTCGGCATTTGGATTTTGAATTTGGGTGGCAGGTATATCCATGGTATATATAGATCTCGAAAAGTGTAAACAGGATGTATTAGCTATTGGAAATTATACTATTCATCAAATACCAGTTCCTTATAATATTATAGATAATTAGAAAATATCTATACAAAATATATATTCAAAATTTAAAGATAAAATTCAACATTGTCAAAGGATAATGACAATAGTTTACACATATTACTTAGGAGAATTGATTTATCTTTCTATTATGCCTAGAGAAAAGTGATTAGAGTTTGTACAAATAAAATAAATTTGATATGAATACTACTATTATCTTGGAATAATTCAAGTGTATAAGCTTTTTAAGTCCAATATCGAACAAATCTATCAAACAACTTATCTATTGTATCGTGTACTTTTGAATATGAAGTCCATTGATTATAGGTTATTAGTGAATTATCATCAGGATCTTAATAATTTCATTTTTAATTTTAATGAAGTTATAAGTGGAACTTTATAACTAAGTCAAGGGAAATTGTTGACTCTAGTTATCAAATTTTATTATTACTATATTTACATCTTATTCATTTATTATATTATTATTTTTTATTATGTATTGACTTATTTATAACTATATTTTATTAGTTTAATTTTATATTTTTATTAGTATATATTATATAGGAAACTATTAGTATAAATCATTTAGAAATTGGTACAATTATTAGATATTACAACTGTAGATCTGAGTATAATTAACAGTGTAACGTATAGCATAATCAATAGTGTAATGAATAGTGTAATAGATAGCGTAGAGAAAATATAGTTAATAGTGTATATATCAGTATAATTAATAGTATATGCATTAGTGTAGTCTACAGCGTAATCTATTATAACTTCAATTATGTATATAAAGGGCTAAATTTTTCTTTGCTCAGTTATCAGTTCTATTCAAGTTCAGTAGTTACTTTGTGATTTGCCATATAAATAATACTTTTATAAATTATTATTTATACTGTTGAAATTTCTTAGTAAATTCTGTATTATTCCTAGGTGGAATACTGAAACCCTTGTTGAATTATACCTTGCTTTGTGATCTTGGTATATTGTTTTTGTGTTATAATTCTCTACTTAGTGTTAGGAATTATCAGTTTAGTTTAGTCTAGTTATATTCTTTATAAATAGTTTAGTTAAACCCTTATAAGAATCTCATAACCTTGTCTCTTTTAAACAAATCTACTACATCTAAATCTTTCAAATATCATACTTCTTGATATAAATTAGTTAGTAGTTTATTATATTTTAGTTTAGCTAATGTGCCTTTAGCTAATAGTTAATCGTATCTCTTGAAGGTCGGATCATAGTCAACAATGTCTAAACACATCCTTTTCTATTTTTAAAGATAACATACAAGGATGAAGGACAATGTACAAGGATAAGGAATCTGTCATCTAGATGGTAACACACTCATCCTGTTACACTGTCATCTTACTGTCATCTCCTGTGACACTCGCACCATTTTGAAATCCTGTGCACATTCTATATGGAATTTGTACATCCTCAATATATCTTTCTTTTTATTAATCTTTATCCTCAGTTGTCACCCATAACATATTTTCTTTTGGAGGTGTTACACGAGGGTGAATAAATAGCCACCTCTGTACTTCACCTAAATGGTAGTACACGCCCTATCTTAGTACTACTGCCACCTCTGCTCGCCACCCTCAATAGCCGCAGACATTTTCGTGCCACCACAGTACAATCATCTTTGTATCACCATTTATCATCCCCCGTGATAATCCGTATGATTACCAATTTACTTCGCCACAATATGACTAGCACCAAAAAACATAGTTAAAAATAAAAGATAATTTGCTTTGAATTCATCACAATTTGACTATTCGAGGGGAAAAAACTACCCAAGTTCGGTCTGATAAACGCCCTTTAACAATTAAATTAAAAGAATGCATTTTTAATTTTTACTAATTTATATTAACGTAAAAATTAAATTATTTATAACGCCCTTTAACAATTAAATTAAAAGAATGCATCAAAGTTTGGTTGATCCGTCAATTTTTAATTTTTACTAATTTATACTAACATTTATTTATAATGCCTTTAACATAACTTTGTTTCGCTTATTTTGGTTAACCTCGTCCGTTTTTTATGAAATCGTATCTAATCATTATAATGTGTATCGGATGACCAGTACAAATATTAAATTTAAATTTTTGTTTCCCAAAATTTTTTTCTCCTTTCCTTACAAAAATTAACGAATTAAATTGAAAAATCAATAATAATGTCTTCAGGAAAGAAAGTATCATTTTCGGCAGGTACTCAAGTTAATGAAATTAATGGTAGTGGGGGAATTAAAACTATTCAGGTATATTTTTAACGAATGTAATTAATTATTATATTTTGTGTAACCGATTTTATTGCGGTAACGCGTTAACCCAAATTACATTTCTTTTATAGCCTTTAGATATACAACAAATGCAATCTAATCATGCTAAGACATATCCCCTCGGAAATAGTCCTCACGGATTTTACAGTGGTATGATGAATTTTTTTGGAGTGTTATGCGGAACATTGGGATCGGTAAAAAAAATAAATTAATTCTTATACATAAATATTTGAAAAAAAAAACTTAATTTAATTAATTTGATAATTATTATTAAATGGAAATTTTAGATTCCATCATGTTGTTGTTTCCCTAATCCTTACAAAAGTGTTGATCAAGGTTACGTAGGATTGATTTCACGATTTGGTATGTGAATGTTTTTCCTTTTATAAATTCGAAATTTTTTACAACATATATAAATATGTGTACGTACATAGGGCAATTTTACAAATCTGTTGATCCGGGGTTGGTCAAAGTAAATGTCTTTACGGAAAAACTCGAGAAAGTTGATGTCATGGTATTTTGTTAATTTATAAAATGATTTAATAAAATAATTTAAAAATCATTCGATAAAATAATTAAATAAAATAATCTAATAAAATCGATAGATCCAAGTCATGAATATTCAGACACAAACAATTATGACAAAGGTATTTATTATTAGAGAACTTTTAGGAACTGAATATATATAGTAATTCCAATTCATTTAATTGATTTATTATATTATTATTAGGATTATGTAGATGTCTACATTGAAACAGTTATATTCTGGCAGGTGATTAATCCCTATCAAGCTACCTTTGGTATTACTAATGTTCAAAAAGCCCTTTATGATCGGTAAGTGTTTTTCTTAAAATTAAACACCATAAATGACAATTAATTAATAATTAATTGATTAGCACCCAAACTTCTCTACGCCACATTTTCGGTAAACGCATTCTTCAAGATTGTATTGATAATCGTGAAGCAATTGCTTTTGAAATTAAAGAAATTATCGATGAGACTGCTTACTCTTGGGGTATTAAAGTATAAATAAATTTTTAACATTATATTCATTTAAATATTTTAGTATTTATTAATTAATTAAGTTATTATTTATTAATTATTTATTGTGAAAAGATTGAAAGTGTTTTAATCAAGGATATTCAATTCACACCGGGCTTACAATCTTCCTTTTCTTCGGCGGCTATGCAAAAGAGAATTGGTGAGAGTAAAGTTATAGCTGCTCAGGCTGAAGGTAATTAATGAATTAAATTAAATTAAATTAAATAAATTAAATAAATTAAATAAGTTAAATATAAATGAATTAAGTAAATTAATTCGTTATTTTTTTTTTTAGTTGATTCTGCAAAATTCATGAAACAAGCTGCCGAACTTCTTAATTCACCGACTGCAATGGTATTTATAAAAATAGATATATAATATAATATTATTTTACAATATTTAATTATTTCCTTTTAAATAAATAAATTTCTCTATTTTATAATAGCAAATGCGATACCTTGAAACAATGGATACAATTTCAAAATCTCCTGGCGCCAAAGTCATCTTTATGCCTTTCGGTTCATCACATGATGGTATTCCCGGACCATCTACTAATAGCGCTAGTATGCTTAATCTTGTAAGCGCTGCGATTTATGAAACGATGAATAATAACTATTATTAATCATAATAATTACAGTTGAAATTTTTAATTGTTAATAGTGAAACGGTGAAACACGCCGATATTAAAAAAAAAAAGCATAATAATAATAATAATAATAATAATAATAATAATAATAATTCTGTCAAATTTTAACTGATGTAAATTCACGTTTTAAAATCACACCAGTGGTGTTAATCGAAATTATTGGTGATAAATACACCCTTGAAAATCCACCTAACCTTAACACCTGCGTGATAGGTTATGGTTTTCACTGGTTTGATTTAACAATGTTGTGGTTGTACATAAACATTACTTGATTAATAGTCTGCTATAAATATTTTACAAGCCAACATAAAATTAAATGTTGTTGAACCGGGAGCGTGAGCAAACATTGATAATCGAGGAGTAATTATTATTCTGTTAAAAAAAATATTTATATTTAATTTGTAAACATGGAAAAAAGAATATATCAGTAATAATTATCAAATAATTAAAGTTTATGATTGTTTTTAGTAAAATTAGGTAGATCGAAAAAAAAGTAAAATATTTTATTTTTTATTTTTTATTTTTTTACACATGAAAAAGAGTGAGAATCGAGTAATTATTTATTTTTGTTAAAAATTTTTATATTTGATTGTAAACAATTGTTCAAAGTTTAAAAATTGTTAAAAAATTAATAATTAAACTTTTTTTACTTACTAACATTTTGCGATTTTATCTCATTCAAAAATCTTCATTTATATATACAATACCATCAAACTTTTTTAATATCATTTCACATTGACCTCTTCTTTCCTATCGTTGATCTTCAACATCCCAATTACAAATATATCCATCAACCGACTTAACATAATGAATTGTACCATAATCATCATCTTTTGCTATTGTATAATATTTTGAAATCTATCATATGGTGTCCATTCTATTAATTTATTCCAATCGGCATTTAGTTGAGTATCTTGAATAAATTTATTTATTGTATCATTTCCGCTTGTCCATTTATCAAAATCTTCTTTGAAACGTGTTGAGTTATTACAGTTTACAACAACCATTAGAGTATCTTCAGGTTTCTTAATTGCATTCTCGGCATGCATAGTTCACTTATAGTACGTAAGGTAGAAGTTATTTTTTTTTGAAAAAATAATAAATAAATATATCGGGATTTACGTTTCTGCTTAGATATAAATGATTAAATATAATTCTATTTAAAACTATTAAGTTATCATGCTTTCATAATACTATTTTTATAAGTGATATAAAAGGTGATTTCTTCGGACTTAATCCGAAAAATCTATTATTTAAAATCTTTCAGATCAACATGATAACCTTTAGATTATCTAATATATCTTAAATGCAAAGGTATTCTTTTTGATAGACCAAATACATGTGATAGATTACATGACCGCTTCTGTATAAAATGTAGGCAAATGGAATGAAAATCAAAAAGATTAAAGCAAAAAATAAAAAGAGGAAAGTGAGAAGCGAGAAGGGAGTGGAGAGAGCAAAAAAAGTAAGGAACAAAGGAAAAGGTTTGAAAAGGGAAGGAGAAGGAAATCGTCAGAATTGTCCATCGCCAATGCCGAAATCGCTGAAATCACCATTCTTAAGGGTAGAAAATATGAAGCGAAGCGAATAGACAAGAAAAGAGCAAAGAAATAAAAGGTTGGAAAAAGGAAGGAGAAGGAAATCGACTCCAACGTTTTATGCTCTCGAATGAAATATTGTGTCAACGATAGATTATTGATTTTTTGGATATTTATTTTAAAAATAATAATAATAATAAAAATAATATAATAATAATGATAAAATATATAATTATCATTGATGCAACGAGGTTTCCTACCTCAGTGGAACTTTGGAAGGAATGATTTAAATTACTTCTATCATATTTTAAGTTCGTTGTGCAATTAAAAGAAGAGAAAGAAGAGATCGAGACGGAACCTAATAGTATAAAAGATTTGATTGAAGAGAATAATAATTATTCTTAACAAGATAATAAAATAATTCGAATAATTATTGATGAAAAAAGTAATAATAATCATGATTGTGATAATGATGATGATGATTATGATGATGATGGTGATGATGATGATGATGATGGAACGAGATAATTTGATGCAAGGAATCATTAGGGAAGATTGTGTTCCCAAATTCAATAAAGGTAATAATATATAGATATATATTTGTGCATGTTTTACACATTTGGGAGATTAACGAATTTAAAAATGGTTTTATCTAATCAATCATTTGATCATATTTGAATTTTTTTTTAAAAAAATAATTTCTCAAATGTTTATTTATTTATTAGTAGAATGCTGATTGCCTTCATGCAGTTGAATGAAGAGACGGCGAATATTAAAGGTTTAATTGATCCAACTATATAAATTGGGCACACACGTAGGGGCTTGGAAAAGACTCGTCAAGTCTACAAAGAGTATATATAAATTTTATTAGTAATTCATAATTAAAACTTTTTGTTCATACATTTACACTTTATATATATCTCTTAAATTCTTTTCTCTTATTTCTCTCTATTATCCTTTCTTTCTTTATGTAACCTAGCCTTCCGTCAACAACTATTCTCTCCTCGACTTTTGCATCAAAATCGAAAAACAAGATACAAGAATACCAAATACAAACCATCAATGTCAAGTGCATCTGAAATGGCTTATGGACAAGCCTTTCAATTTAAAAAAGGTATTTATTGGTAAGTTAAATTTCAATTTAAATAGATAGATATATACATATATGATTTATTACACTACTCACTTGATATTTATGCCAATTAATTATTTAATTTATATTTTGATAGAATTATGGAAGATTATATATAATATATTTCCATAATCTAAGGTAAAAATCGAGTGGTCGTTTTGTACGAACATGGCATGCCTTGGAAGTTGTATCATATCTGGAAGAATTTAGAAGAAGTTTTCGTGAATTAACATTATCACCAACAACCATGATCATCATAATCTCGGGGAAATAACTATTACAAATACATCCTGGGTAGTAGAATAAGGTTTTTATAAATGACGTAAAAGGTAATTTCCTTGGGTTTTGGAGGTAATATTTATGTAATTATATTTTATCAATCGGGGTTGTTATTTTATATTCATATGACTGAAATTTAGGAATTTTCTAGTTAAACAAGTTAAGATCAAGTTCACTATTTAACAATTTTTTTGCTTTATATAAAAAAAATTGAAATTATTTTTTTATTAACATTATTACATCAATCTTTACTAGTAACAGATAACGCTACACTTTGTATTATAAAACCAGATGTCGATAGAACTTATACAGCTATACTTCCACTTTCATCTTCGGTATTAACATTTTTTTTGTTTTCATTATTTCTAAAACTATTTATTATTACTTGCAGTAATATCTCTTTGGTCAACTGTTATCTTGGGTTAATAGCTGATATTATACTGGTTAAATTTCGATATGATGTTAAATCATTATAACGGGATAAAGGTTCTGGGAGCTATTAAAATCGGTAAATTATTTAATAATAATAATATTTCTGTTATTCTGTAGAATGCGGGTTTTTAGGTAATGCACTTGATCAAACAAAAATAGTCTTTTGTATAAATTGAAGAATTAATAAAATAATTATTACTTATTTCCTTTTCGGAAAGAAAGAATGCAACCTTTTAATATTTGGGAGAAGACGTACATATTATTACAAAAATTAAATTTTTATATTTTACTTTAATAATAATAGGTTTTTTGTGACTAGTTTTTTACGAGATGTGTTTGTGCTGTATTTTAGGGTTCCTTTTCATATGTTTATGAATCTTCTAAAAGAAATTTCCTTCTTCATATATGTAATTTGTGAATAGTTATGAGTAAGTTAATTATATTATTAATTAAATGTTTATTATTACGTAATAATTAATTAAATTATTTATCATCATATCGGTTTAATTAGGATCGATCGACATGTGTGACTGATCCCATTCCCATAACCTTCAAAAAAACCATTAATTATCTCCTTTCCCCACCTCAAATTTTTTCCTCACTGTTCAGAACTTAATTGTTTTTTCCTTGTTAAGAATTTTATAGTTCTCTTCTTATTAAGAAGATTCAAGGAATTATTGATTTTTGTTATTAAGAAATGGTTTTACTATCTCTTGTTAAGAAATTGTTGAATTTATTCTATCATTAGAAAATGGGTTCGCCTGTTTATTAATGACAAAATAAGTTTGCTTTTTTTTTTTTTAGAGGATTATGGAATTATGGTTTCTTGATAAGAACAATTCTCTGACCTACTTCTAATGTATAGCTTGCTGCATACTATTTTCCATGATAGTTAGCTATATATTAGAGCCAAAAACCTAGATTGTTGGATTAATTGAGGGATATTTTTTTTATTTAAAGTGGCAATGGAAAGTGAGAATTAAGACTTTTATTGTTCTATATTTATTAACAATTAATAATAGTTAAAAGCATCGAGAATTTCATTTAACTTTATTTTTTTTATTTCAATAGTAATAACTATAAGAGGGTTTATTAAAGTATATAAAGTTATTAGTTATGATTAAATAGAATTGACAATAAATAATATTATAGTTTCAACATAAAGTATAATAAAAGAAATAGTCAACTATTTTATAATTTCCCTTTCTGTCCTCGTTGTCGATTTCAACTTTTACATTTTACTCAGAAGATTCTAGCCGATCTTATTTAATTTCCTGTATCAAAGCCTAAAAAAGAGTTAACTAAACAGGAAAAAATAGATCTGAACAAGAAAGTGGGAACTCCACTTGAAAACTCAAGTTCTAATGAAGTATTTTTTAAAAAATATTTTTCTTTTATGAAAATAACTAAGTTTTAATATTAAATACCTTATATTCTAATGGATAATATAACTTAAAATCCGATAGATCGTTCCTATCTCTAAGCCAGGCTAGGAAAAGGTCAATTCTCTAATCTACACGGTTTTAAATTCATAAAAGAGTATGCATTGGATTGTTTTTTTTGGAAAGTGATCTATGATTTTTGCTTCGCCATTATTGTTTCTTGCGCTTTGATTCTATATAATTAATCTTAAGATAAAAAATTCAGATAAATAAAAAACCTTTATTATGACTCAAACCTTAAAATATTTAAACCATGATAATAATGATACTTTTTCTTTTTAATTTTCTCTAATATAAATGATAATAATGAAAAGATTTATTAAAACTTTATAGGATTATAGGTCTTTGAATGTAATATTTAATATTCACCGTTTACTGGATTACAGATGTATGTTTTAATATTCAGAAGTTTATTTTTATACCACGAGTTCTTTTGTCATTAAAAAAAAAACAAGATGATCATTGCTGACTTACCAGAAGTAAAAGTTGGCGTCACTGTTATTTATTTTAATAATTCCTTGTTTTTAGAGGTTTTTAATTCACAATTACTTGATCTCAATTTCAATCCGTGGTTTTTTTAAGGCGTATTACTGAGTTTTCCTTATTTTAAAGAAACACGTTATAAATACTGAACATACCCTATTTAAGAAAAAATCATTCTTTTAATATTTTGGATTTATGACAAACATAATGTTACTTGCTCAAAGGGCAAAGAAAAGGAAGCAATTTATTTGTTATTTTCTTTATTATTTTATATTATTTTATTTATCTTATTTTTATTTATTATTTATTTATTTTTATTTTTATTTATTTTTTGATACTCTATTCTAATAACAGAAAAAAATTATACAATAAATGTAAATAACTTTATTAATAATATAATAATAAAAAATTTGTTCAAATTATAAAATGAATTGCACATAAAATAAAAACATAAAAATAAATTAATACTTAATAAAAAAAGAAACAAATTTAGTCATGAAACTGTGAACCCAAATTTGAAGGACCAAGGTTTTTTTTAATAGATAATATATATATATATATATATATTTATATATCCAACAGAGTCTTGATCCAATAAACTTTATTAATAGATTAAGTGTAAATTTTAAAGATATTTTACATTTATTGAAACTGACTAAAAATAAAATTTTACATCCAACTCATCATTGTCTAAGTATAACCTCAGGAACTGATGGCCAAAACCCCGTCAGATATAATAATTATATCTATAATTATAATTAATATCATATTTGCATCCTAAGTTTATCCACATTCTAAATTTATGCATTGTACTTTTTTCTATTAGTTCAATTTTATTATATTTCCTCTTAATAGATTCTACTGATACTGAACTGCTATCAATGTTCTTAGCATTTACTGTAAACATTTCAGATTTTTAAATTGAGAATTGAGTTTAATATTAACAGTTAAATATTGGATGTTTTAAAATTATATACTAAAGTTTAATCATGTATTATTCTTTCAATTCTCAATATATAAGGCTGAGATTTTTATAAAAATACTCCATATTTCAGACTTCGAGGTGACTTAATGCCATATTTATTGTTAAGTTAATAAATATTCAAGATTTTCATGTATAAATGATCATCATAATTATTTTCAAATTTTTTTTATTTTTTAAAATTTTATTAAATTTCAGTTGTTTTTATTCACATCTAATTGATGTCAAAAATTTTACTAGATACCATGAAAATTGCAAATACTAAACGTTGTAGATATTGTTTCTGGATACAATTTTATCTAAGATAGTTGGCATTTATCTTTAATATTTATCAAATCCGGTATGGGTAACGATCAAAGATTAAATTTATTATTTTTTGTCAATTTTATTTGAAGTATAATTTCTCTGTATATAGATGTTCAATTTTATCACAAAATATATCATATGATAGCTCTAGTTTAGGGAAATCTAACAAAAAAAGTTTGTGCAATTTAGATCACTCATTATGTTACAATTAGTATTTTAATTTTAGTAATTTTTTTAAAAATTTTCAGGTGGTCCAATACTTTTGGCAGGGGAGTGTGTAAAAGTCAAAAATGTATCACGACATTTCTGTAAAAAATATTTAATTCGAAGATTTGTCAAGCGTAGTTATTGTTTTAAACATTTTTCATTATCTACTCTAATCTGCTATTTAACTACAAAATTTTAATCATCCTGAACATCATTGTCAGTTGATTCCTTTTGTATTTTACTTGTTAGCACTTTGAGTTGTGTCGATGATCCAAGAAGATCTAATGTAATTTACAAAATATAGACTTATTCCTTTTCACACAGAATGGAAAAATATAATAGACATATCACGTGAAATCTCTTTAACTCTCTTTAGCTTTTGTGAAGTATTTAAGCATGTTGGCATTTTTACTATTTCTCATCTTCATGATGGTGGTGGAGTCAAATTACAGGCATCATGTAGATCTTGTAGTTGATCTTCTTCATCACTATTGACCAAACGAGTCATATTTTCAATGATTTTCTGCAGAAATTGCAAAAATAGGTTTGCTGGATATAGAACACAGAAATTGAAAATCATATAATCATTTGCAAGAATTTGAACAAAAGAGCTCATCCTTGTTAGACCAAGAGTCCCAGCTTGCACTAAGCATCAAACCAAAAGTTCATTACTAAGGACCAAGAGTTCCAGCTTGCGCTATTACAGAATGAAAATATAATGATAAAATAATATTAAAAACACCTGCAATAATTTATAATAACCCTTAAAATAATATT